>OMLF01016377.1:0-12534 GCA_900302615.1 Holocentrus rufus | reverse complement strand
CATTATAACAGCAATGACACTTAAAGTGCCAACAGAAGTATGACAAGGGGTGGAAATAGGGAGGGGAAGACCAAACCACAATCACCACACCCTCAGCAGACACACACACACACAAAAACACTGAAGGAAAAGCATCTGCTCCTCTCGTCTCTCCAGTGTTTCCCAGCTCATGCTTTCATTCCAAGTGTTTTTGCATATTAAAGTGTGTGTGCGCTCACATGTCTGTCTCACATGTCTGTCTCAATGTGTGTGTGTTGAGGCAGAAGGTGCTCTGTGACATTGTTTTGTCTGCTGTAAACTCCAGCTGAACTCTGTGTGGTTCACATCGTCCCACTGTTGTCTGCGCTTTACTGTTTCTGTTAACTTTCACGTTTTTTACTTTTTTACCATTTTGAGCAATTCTGATATTATCTAACATTTATTGTGAGTCACTACCAGGTTTCTTATGAAGAGCAGTTGGTGTGTGTGTATGCTGCACTATTGATTGGCGCTGGTTGCTCTCTCACTTCACACACTGCCTCTCAGCATCACAAACAACACAGCGGGGTCTGAAGCCATACTGTGTGTTTATATAGGTGTGTATGTGTGTGTTTTGCTCAGACTTCTCAGATACGTCATACATAGCCTGGGGTCTCAATTATGTGTTGTGCCAACTTTCTACAGGGAGTATTTGAATATATTAGTTTAATTCATTAGTTTCTCCAGCCAGACGTATTGGCTGACAATTTCCAAATGCTTTTGCCTAACAATCTGCACTGAAAATGAGCAGCACAATCAGGCGGATATCCGGTCATTTCCTCACTTCTGTATCCCCTGTGCAAATGCATAAATAACTCCTACTGGAAACCACATTATTCAAAGCCAAGCTAGCTGCTGAGCAGAAATATTTTCAATTCAGCTCTTACGGAATTTTGCAAAATTCATTCTGTGACAAGTGAGGTGAGGAGACGTCCTTTACGTCTTTCGATGTCTTCTTTCAGCGGTTTCGTGGGCGTATCATCCATGCTAGCTGGCTGTCTCAGTTGTTTCTAAGAGGAATACATTTTCATGAACACTGTGTTTTGATTGGTGGAATACTCTTCTGGTATGAAGATTTTTTCCAGTGGAAGATGGCAGCTTCTTCTCAAATTTTAACAGGCTGAATTACAGATTTATCTATGGAGCAGTCAAAGACTGCAGAGGACATAGTCTGGCTTGAGAGATTACTACATTTATTAGATGAGTTTCATCTGAGAGCATCAAGATCTGCAGCAGAGCATGAGCAGAGTTTTCCAGTCCTGCCAGCTGATACGTAAATATTAAATATCTTAAAATTTGACTATTATCAATCCAAAAAAAAAGAAAAAAAGACAAGACCTAAAAACGACAAGTATTCAGTGTGGCCTTTGGATCATTTATAATTATTATTCCACAACATATAAGAATCATGACACAGTAAACTTTACAGAGGAGGAAACTATCCTTTTCATCCCCTGGTCACACTGGCTGATGGATTACAACATCCCCCTCATCCTTTTAATATTGTACTGGCTGACTATTCTAAGTTACATGTTTTTGCAGTGGAGAGGATGATGGTTACCTACCTAAGTGGCTAGTACAAACTGATGTTAATTTCCTACACGACAGCAGCAAATTTCCCTCCATCGTGCCAGTTTCTCCAGGACAACAGCATTGTGTGCTCCATATTGCACATCATCCTCTAATTCTGTTTGTGTCCAGTGTCTTGGGGACCAGTGCTTCCATTTTCTCTTTGTGTGTGTGTTTCAGGATGAGGTGGACAGCCAGAGCCCCATACTAAGAGATAACCCTCAGCTCCACGAAGAGGTGAAGGGCTGGCTCAAAGACCAGAAGGTCCAGGAGATTTTTATGCAAGGTAAAGTTACACTCTCTCTACACACTCTCCACAGTGTGTGGACAGCCATCAGCCAAGAGAATATCAAATGTGTTAGTTCACAAGTGGGATTTGAAGTGACATCTCTTGTGAGGTCAGAAACCACGAGCAGCATAGTTGATAGGTCGCTCTGTTTTGACTGACTGTGGATGGAGCATCTATAGTTTGGATTATCCAAATCATGAAAAGATCAGCTGTGACGGTGGTCTACTGCCAGGCTTGTAGAGCGTCCACATCGCTCAAGTCTGTAGGGAATAAGTGGACTTCTGATAGATAGATAGTTTTTTATTTCCAACTTGATTGAGAAAAAAAAGAAACAAAACAAACAAACATACATATATATAAATGTATACATATATACATATAACAAAATAAAATATAATAGTAAGCAAATACAAATAGCTATTTCAACATTTTTTTTTCTACTACCGTTAATCCTTTCAAATCCAGATTCTTTTCGAAAACGGTATAGGAAGAAGTAAAGAAAAACTTATCTAGTCCTACCCCTTATTCCTAATTAAAATGTATCACTTAAATTCACACTGAAGCACTTCTGCTCACCATCCTGACAACTAATATGTTTTACAGGAGAAAAATATATGGTTTTCCCTGTCCCTGCGATGTTGTACCGTACTCTGTGACACATCCTGCCACATGTGCATTTTTAAGCAGAACAAATTCTCAAAATCAGAACTCTCCCAAAATAAATACATAGAGGACAAGACAATGACATCAGCACACCAGATTACAGGAATTTGTATTTTTCTTTGATTTGATGAGACCTGATGTTGGTTAGTTGGTTACATTGTAGGAAAAGAGCCCTGCATCAAAAGCTAGCACAGCAGCTCTAGTAGCATAACAATGACAGAACTCTTGTTTGTGTGTGAGCTCATTGAGATGTTCACCCCTGTGAAAGTTGGCATGACCACTTGCATGTTGAGTTTTATACAGGGTTCCCTCAGGTCATGGAATCTCTGGAAGGTCATGGAATTTTTAAGTCTATTCCAGACCGGGAAAGTCAGGGAATTTAGTCAATTTATGGGACAAGTCATGGAATATCATGGAATTTTGTCACCCTCAATTTAAAAACAAATAAAAAATCAGTAATTAGTTATTCAACAAAGGTAATATTTATGTTTTGTCCACTTAAAGTGGAAAGATAAACTCTAATACTTTAATAATAATAACTTTAATCTGAAGTGTGTTTAACATTTTGGTCAAGGACACAAACAATCATTTTATGTTTATATAGGTTATGAAAATTCAACATTTTAGTCATGGGAAGTCATGGGAAAATTTGACATTTTGACATTAAGTGGGAACCCTATTTACATGACCATGAAGGTACCTGAAGCGGAACCAGTCTGTAAAATTGTTTTCATTTGATCAAACCAAGTCTGGTTAAGTTACCTGCTATCCTTTTAAAAGAACCATATGTTTTTTTTAACTTCATGCTGTCTTTTCTGTCTCAATAAATGTCAGCTAGTTTTGCTTCCCACTCATTTATCCTCTTTCTCTTCTCTCTCCATCTCTCTCTCTCTCTCTCTCTCACTCTCTCTTCATGTCACTCACTCCACTCCAGGTCCCTATTCGTTGAATGGCTACCGTGTGCGGGTGTACAGACAGGACTCGGCCACCCAGTGGTTCACTGGCATCATTACACACCACGACCTCTTCAGTCGAAACATGGTCGTTATGAATGACCAGGTATGCATACATAAACACACACACATGGAAAACTCAGCTATGGCCTCTCTGCTTGCTGTAAAGGAGAATAACAGAAGGAAGGTGTAAAAGCAAGTGTGTGGATACATTGTTCATTATCCAGAAAGTATATTGCATTTTAATGATGCTACACTGAGCATCTATAAACACTATTTTCTCATTGTCACATCATACCTGGGTACAATTACTGAGCTAAAACCATGAAATGAGACCACGGTAGAGACAGTTGGCAGCCTCTATCTCACGCCAGCGGTATTGTTATCCGTAGTGTTCCCCAAAATTAAGACCACATTTCCCATAAATCCTGCTGCTTCCTATCACAAATAGGATCTTTGTTTCTTTGGTTAAAGGCTTTCTGTCTGTGCTGTGGAGGATAAATCTTTTTGGGAAGGGACTTTTTCCGTCAGCCTTTCCACCATCTGCAATTGCCAGAAGCTGTGAGAATTTTAGTTGTGTTTGCACTGGAAAAACACTGCCCTCTTCTTGTTTTGTGAATCAGTCCAGCAGATTTTCCCTCCAAATGCAACCTGGTGGCACACAGTGTCAAAACACAGCAGAGAGGCTGGCAGAAGCAGCAACCAGTCTCATTTTTAATGATGTCTCCAAATAAAAGTGAGACCACTTTTAAAATCAAGTGTAGACCCAGACAGCGCAAAGTACTATGTCATGTGTGTTTAGGTGCTAGAGCCTCAGAACGTAGACCCGTCCATGGTCCAGATGACGTTTCTGGACGACGTAGTTCACTCCCTGCTGAAAGGAGAAAACATCGGCATCACCTCCAGACGAAGGTCACGATCCAGCCAGAACAACAACACTGCCCATGTGAGTACACACATGCAGATAAATATGCACAGCAGACAGATTCACACACATATTTACATATTAATTTGCGCCCAACACTTGCACACCAACACTTGCACACCGATGCACACATAGTGAGGCATATGTACATGCTCACATGCACACTCAAATGCATTATATTACATTATATATGCATGTACATTAGCAAACAAACATTGACACACAAAATAACAGTGCATATTCACATAATGACATAGATGCCAGAGCTAACCACAGCCAATGTGTGTGGCCTTAGTTGCTGTGTTGCTGTTGTTGTATCTGTGCTGTATGTTGTCTACGTCTCTTCGTTTCTGTTGCCATCCATTCACTCGAACTCTACCTTGTCCTCATCTAGTCTCTGTCTGTTCTAGAGACATCGGTCAACACGGCTTTTGCAATCCTCACCAAAAACTTTCTTCAAATAATCCCAAATCAGGAAAATCCTGCTGTCATTTTAATAACCATTTACCTTTTCAAAGTATGAAATCTTCCTCCCGGCGACTGTTTGACCCATGTCTGCTGTCTCATTTTTCTGCTTCCTCTCTGTGTTTGTTGAGAGAGCTAGCTTTAAAGTAAAGTTCCTATGTGCTTTTTAGTTTGCTTTACCACCAAACTCAACACACAGACACACAGACACACACACACACACACACTCTCTACACACCCTGTAATGTTGTAGACCAATGGGCTTCTTTCATGTGATGGCACAGCACAGCTCAGTCAATGTTTGAGGATATTTTAGCAGCCGTCCCCAGTAGGGATGTGTGATACCACTATTTTTCCTTTCGATTCATTACCAAGGCTAGTACCGGTACCGATATAAAATGATGACTTCTACAATCACAGCAAGCATATGACACAGGTCAACTGAAAATCTGGGCAAATCAATTACCCTGTAACTGATATTAAAAAAGTAAATAAAATCTCTCAAAAAATATGAAAATAACAGCAGTTGCTCTGACATCTGTTTACTTCTGTTCGACTTTCAGCACGTCACATTTTGCTTCTTTTGAGTTTACTGGAGTGAAATAATTCCAAAAGATGCTTCTTTTTCTTTCTGCCAGGGAGAATTTAATTTTGACAAGTCAATGATGCAGAATGTCGCATGTGGAAGAAGCTCATCAGCTAGTCACTATCTCCATTAGCCAGTCAGCCAGTCACTGCTGGTCCCGCAGTCATTAACAAAATCTCTCCTTGTCCCATATTTTCTTTTTCAATTTCATTTCATTTTGTTGTGTTTCTTTTCTTTTTCTTTTTTCTTTCTTTTTTTTTTTTTCCTTGTTGTTGTTGTTGACACATTAAAGACGGCAGGAGGGAGACCCGGCGGGACCACTGGCAACACTCAGGTACCCCCCTAACCCTGAAACCCTCCAGACCCACATCACCTACAACTGTAAAGCTGTAGGAAGGGAAACATTCTGTACTTGAATATGAATCCAAACTTGAAAAACCTGAGCTGTGCTTGATTTAAAGGAATACCTCCTTAAAATTTTGAATTTTCATTGTATCATAATGCATTAATCTCATAGAGGAAACTGTCTTTGTATTGGCACTTGCGGCAGCTGAATCACAGCAGCTTAGCCGGCACCTAGAAGTTAGCTTGGAGGAATGATAATCCTGTTTACAAGCTACCTAAAGCAAAACCATGTATTTAAGATGCCTGGTTTATCAGCCCAATTCACAAAGTAGTGCTGCGGTCTAGAAGGGTGTCCTATAAACACCTGCTGTGCCCGTTGGAAAAGGGGCATAGCAGCTGATTAGATCAGGCATCTATCAATCATTATCCAACTGTCCAATCAAACGCACGTCATATGTCCCTGTTTGCAGTTGCTAGCTTGTTAGCATCTGGGCAAACAGTTCATACCTTTATATGTTTTACAAAAATTTACATTGATGTTCTGTTGTTTTCCAGTTCACTGTAGCGTCTCACACTGTCATCCAGTCAGGCCTGTAGAACCTCAAATAACGCTCATTGGTCCCACTGTTTTGTGGCTTCGATTAGAGCATGGCCAGATGATTTTGTGAGTCATTCTGTGACTCCGGATTTTGGCTGGCCGTACACCACTCTCTCGATTTGCGCATGTATCTGCCTAAGGTGCTATTACTTCTCCAAGAGTGGATACTGTGGGCACTTTACTGATATCACCTCACATGATTTGTGGGTAATGAGGTCCTCCAAATTCAAACAGTTACCTGACAGTGACATCTGGGTCCACTGGCCTGTGCAGTTGTCTAATGCAGCTTTTCGGCTCAGTGACAAATGCACAAATCTCATAATAAAATGAGCCACTGGTAAAGAAAAACAAGACTTCTTATTAGAGTCAAGGTTATCTGTTAACTTTTATCATTCATAGGATAAAAGTGTAGCAGTATAAGAATTCAAGCACTCCTCATGTCTTCAGTTATTTAAAGCATATTCAAATACTGTTTTGTCCTGGTATGTATAACCCTTCTCCCTGCAAAGAAACATTTCACTTTGGTAACGTTTTCATTTTTTTCACTTTGACATGAACAGTCACCCTTTTTCAGCAGTTGTTTCCCCAGGAATATTTATTCGTTATCTCAGATCAGGCTTAATTGAGATACTCAATACTCAACATGAAACAAAAAAACATTTGTCTGCCTGTGAAAAGTGAGATTTCCAGATTAACAGACTGAACATCAAAGACAAATCAGTGATATTGCTGCAGGTACTTAGGGCGGCCAATACTGGGTTCTGACTGTTTTTGGATTCACACTGAGAAATGTGTGCCAAAAGCTACAGATGTCATGCCAAAGTGAAATGCAATTAAGTCCTTGCAGCCAAACTCTGGATTGCTTCACAAAAACATAGCTCTGTCTAAATCCTCTGACATTTAACATTACAACACCCCATGCTGCATAGGACTTCAGTAGGAATTCATTTTAGAAATTTAACATCATCTAGTATAAGTTACAGTTTATTAAAGCTTCAGAATTCCAGACAGAAGCAGAAAACACATGGCCATTTGAAACTGTCCGTTAGGGCTGAAAATACTCTACAACTCATTGTGCATAATTTTAAAAATCATTGGTCGTGCATTTTTGGTCCTGTATGGTTCTCATATGGAACATGGTTACACATACTAATACTGACAGAATATTTGGTACTCGGGTCTATTTTTCTGAGAGACTTTTCTTGTTTGATTCATTCATTTGGGTCCAGATAGATGTTTTCCTACAGATTTCCTCAGACAGATTATCTCAGTGTCTCAGTGAGATAAGCACAATCATTTTCCTGTCAGGCGTATAAGCAGCTGTCCTTTTCAGCAAGGCTGAATAGCAGCAACCCCCTAGCTGTAGGACATGTCTTTGACAAGACAAGATGTGTGAAACTTACATACACTATAACATGCCATAGGAACTCTTCTTTTAAGCTGTGTTGACAACTAAAACCTCTTACGGTTTAAGTGTTTTTCTTTGTTTTTGAGTCGTTTGTGGATGTATTGGTGTATTCAGTATCTCAGTTAGTCCAGAAACTACTGGACTTGGGTCAATTTCAGTCAGTACCACTTTGTCACTATACATCACATAACCTGTTAGTGTTGATAGCACACATGCTAGCAGGTAGTTTTTTTGTGAAATCACCTATGCTAAGAATGTACACACTCGTGCTATTGTTTGAATATGTGTTCCTCAGATGATAGTTATGTTAATCAGTCCTGGGAACTCTTTCGATGTGGACACTCATTGATACATGAGTTTTGTACTTTATCCTCTGAATGTTGACTAAACTGTCCCAAATGAACCACACACACCACAGTCACTCTGCCTCCACATAGCATCTCTGACCTGTGTGTCTTTTCTGTGTCTGTGTACATTTTTATGTTTCTGTGTATGTGTGTGTGTGCGTGTGCCTATGTATACATGTTTCTCTATTTTTGCAGGGTCACTACACGCGAGCACAGGCCAACAGCCCCCGCCCTGTCATGACCTCATCAGGCCCCACCCCGAAAAGCTCCCAGGGTACGTCAGCCTCCCAGCAACAGAACCAAACGCAGCAGAGCCAGCAGCCAGCCGCCCAGTCGCACCACTCGCCAGGAAGCAGTGGACGGGAGCAGAGGGAGCAGCGCAGCTCTCGCTCCGCCAGAAGAAAAGGATCCGACAGCAGCGTTCCAGAGGAGGACAAGGAGAGGAGGGAAGAGACAACAGGGAGAGGTGAGGGTAGACATACACACTTGTACATACTTGTCTATAAGATAACACACTTGCACAGGGTATACTCAGGTCCTAAACACGTCTGGGAAATAACTCTTTTTAGTTTTCTTTTTTTTCTTTAACGATATCATTGTTATGGTTATGGTTGTCATTGTATCATAGTTAGTCAGAACAGCAAGACAGACATGACAGCAGCCTTTCAAGATAGATTGAAATCATAAGGTTGATATTTACAAAAAAAATGAAAATAAGTAACTGTTAAAAAAATGGCTGTGTATACATTTGCACCATCTCTTTTGATGTGGTCATATGAAATGAGATGCAGACACAGCCTTGGATTGGAACTCATGTCCATATATCTATGAAGAGTTGCCTTGCCTATTGTGGTTATTTACTTAAACTCTTCAGGGAATTTTCATCCCTGATAAAAGGCAGCAAGAACAGACTTCAGAAAAACTCAAATCAAGAATGAGACAGAGATAAGCAGCAGGTCAATGGTAGAGTTGAATCTACCATGCATATATATATATATATATATATATATATATATATATATGGGTCCTAATAGTCAATAACCAAATCAGTTTGTTTGCTCTGACTCATTTTCCTCTTTTCATCTCTCTATCCAGACTCCAAGTCAAAGGCCAAGCAGGCAGTAAACAAACGCAGAAAGGCCGAGGAGGATGAGAAGAAAGCAGGTCTAAAGAGACTTAAGACAGACATGACGTCCGACCTATCAGAGAGCAGCGACTCAGAAAACCCACACAACAAAAGGACCGCCCACTCTTCGTGCTCTTCCTCTTCCTCGTCCTCCTCCTCGTCCTCCTCTTCTTCCTCCTCCTCCTCCTCTTCGGAGCCCAATTCTGAGAACGAGCTGAAGACTCGCAGTAGCAGCGAGTTGAAGCCAGTCGGCGTTTCTAAAATGGAGGAGGATGAGAAGCCAGTGACGCTGATACAGGGCGCTAAACTCGATGACTCCTCGTCTGTCATTGGTCGGATGTCCCCGTGGGCAGAGCTTCAGGCAGCAGACGAAAGCAAGAAGGGCATCGCCAAGGAAACAGGCACTACGATAACAAAGGAGGAAGAGGAACTGGCGGCAGTAACGCAGATCACTCGGTCTCCACGGCAACAGGTGCCCCTGCTGACTGACGCTGGCCAAGGCTGCGTTATGGAGAGCAGCAAGAACACTGTGAAAGGTACAGTCACTATATCCTTCAGAGGGGCTTCACATGAAATCTAAATGAATATCATTCTATATTTTGTTACAATACTTTGTGGTGGTGTGGACTGTGTTGAGTGGACTGTGTTATTCTTCAACTGTAACAGGGTTCCCATCTAAAAGTCTAAAAAAGTCTTACATTCAGTAGTCTGAATTTTAGGCCTTAAAAGGTCTTAAAATATCTTAAATATCTTCAGAGGGCTTATTGGATGATAAATTTACTGCTGTTATTTAATTTGAGTCACACAATGAATTAAATTGACTGAAGTCTCTGACTGCTACATCCAGCAGAGGTATGATGGCCAAGTGTAAGTTTAACTCACCCAACCTGACTGACACATAGTGGGTCATCTTCCGAGTCTAATAAAATGGTCAATATGCGCACAGACAAGACAGTAAACACAGAGACACACACCACTCACTGGACTTCAGCATAGTCACTGCTGGTTAAAGAAAAAGTATTCGTAAATCCGAGACATGATGAAAATGTGAAATACTGTGGCTATTTTCACTAATGCAATTATATTTCAATCAGGAGAGACCCAGTGAAGAAGTACGGATAATAATTTATTACACAGATGTGACAAATTAATAGAATGGAATACAGTCTTTGGCACTTAGACTCGACAGGGAGATTTTTTCAATAGAGCGGCATCGCTCTGAGCGGCAGCAAGATAAATCCCCCCATGGAGTCCAGACACTGGTGGTGATGGAGGTTGATGAGGATGGTGAGGCTGATGAACTTCAACTTCATATTTATTTAGAGCCCAAAATTACTGATCAGTCTCAAAGGTCGACAGTTTACAAGAAACAATAAATGACAATTGACTTGGTGGATTCTGCAGGAACCCTGTGTAAAATACCAGGTGTCTAGTGCAAATATTTGTTACAACTTATATTTTTGATTGTATTTTGATGTATAAAAATGTTTTTGTGTAGGAAATATGGTTTTGATGTATTTACTTTCCAAAGTGATGGGAATAGTGCCCCTAAGAGAAAGTCACCTTTTTTCTCATCAAAGTTGTAATATTTCCCCCAGGGCTTTGTCACCATGTTTTCTTTCTAAAGGTATGTATTTTTGCACTTACTTTTTTATAGCCTCGTCCCGATCCCAGACGCCGTTGTCATCCCACCTCCACAGCAGTGGTGTGATCGACATCACGGAGGATGCCCAGGCCACGGTGCACCGGGAGAGCTCGGAGGCAGTGTCGGCCCTGCTGGCCTCCCAGAAGGCGGAGTCCACGGCCTTGTCGCCCTACCTCCCTCTCAACCCCTCCCCTGTCTCCTCGCCTCCCATCCCTCCCTCTCCCTCGCCGTCAGAAGGGGGCCGCAGGACGGATATTGAACCCACCATGCAGCAGCAACAGGGCATGCTGGGAGGCGGCATGACGGCAGCCAGGAGCCTCAGCAACAAGATAGAGTTTGCCCACTCTGAGGTCATCAGGTAAGATTGCTGAAGTGAAGTCATCATGGCATGTTTGCATACATTCTTGTCATTTTTTATTATCAAACGCATTCTTTAGTTCAAGTTTAAATTTTGTGTTCCTTTTTGAAATGTCCTGCACACGTCAAAATGATGTAGGCTATGAGAGTGTATCTTTTTCCCTGATTTCTACTGTTCATGGAATTCTTGGAATATCATGGAATTTGAGAGGTATATTCCAGGCAGGGAAAGCCAGGGCACTTGATAAATCCTCTGGGGAAGTCAGAGCATACCAGATTTTTACAGATGGTTCACTTTACACTTTGCAGCATGTATTTTTAATCATGTTTCACTCATTCATTGGTGGTTTCTAGCCCAACTGGAGTGGAAACAAGACTGAAAAACAGCATTAACAAACCTGCAAGGGAAAAAAAAAATGTTTCAGTCATGGCAGCACTTGGTTGCTGAAAGCCATGGAATTCAGGGCTGTGGTGGAAAACCAGTTCCATTGCCATGAATGTGATAGAATAGAAAATAAAGCTATTTTGCATGTACATACATAAAAAACTTGTCTCTTATTTCCTTACTTCCAGGCCTTTGACGACTGAAAATGCAGTACTAGTGGAGAAAGAAAAAACAGCCCTTCATCATCACCACCTTCACCATCATCATCATCAACAGCAGCATCATCATCAGCACACACAACAACAGCAACAGCAGCAACACTACACATCTATCCTGCCCTGCATCAAGAGCCCGTCTTTGTCAGAAGAGACAAGAAAACAACAGCAGCAACAAGCGCCCCCCCACAAGATGAACACAAATCCTCCTGACTTAGCCAAACCCAAAATCAGCCCCAACCCCAACCCGGCTCAGCTCGATTCCCCCAAACAAAAACCCCAACACTCTCACAACCCTCAGAGCCACCTCTACCCCAACACGAACCCAATCGATCTCCTGAAGGCCAAGCCCCACCCGGGCCTGCTGGACGTCTCCAAACCTAAACCCAACACCTCCCCAGAGGTTTCTAAACATAAAATACCAAGGTACTCAGATACCTCTCCACCTCCGACAGGGCGTTTGGCCACCAAAGTGGAACCGACAGAAGTGCCCCGGTCCAGTTTCAAGCCGGTCATGGCCCGGTCAGAGTCCGGTAGTGGCGGCTCGACAAGCAGCAGCACCAAGAGCCCGCTTATCATCGATAAGAACGAAACCTTCACTGTCTACCGGGACCCGGCGCTGGTCCGCTCCGACGCTGAG
>OMLF01016368.1:31530-44095 GCA_900302615.1 Holocentrus rufus | reverse complement strand
GAATTTTGGCGATATTACGGAGGTGAAAAAATGCGATTTTGGTTACATTTTTTATATGAGAGTCTAAAGAGAGACTGCGGTCGAAAATCACACCAAGGTTTTTAACTGTAGAGTTCGTAGAAATTATACAGTTAGCGAAGTTGAGTGTGAAGTTATTAAAACAGGGAAGTTTTCTAGGAGGACTAATGAGTAACATTTCAGTCTTGCTTGCGTTAAGCATCAGGAAGTTGGAGGACATCCAACTTTTAATAGCACACAAGCATGCTTGTAGGTTGGCTAACTCAGAGTGGTCGTCATGTTTGATGGGTATGTAGATCTGAGTATCGTCAGCATAAAAATGGAAACTAATGTTAAAACTACGGATAATATCGCCCAGGGGGAGCATGTAAATGGAGAATAGGAGAGGGCCCAAAACCGACCCCTGAGGAACGCCGTAGTTAAGCTCACGGAACTCAGAGGTTACATTGTTATAAAAGACACACTGCTTTCTTTCTAAGAGATAAGATCTAAACCAAGAGAGCGCCATGCCACGGACACCAATTAAACTGTCAACTCTCAACGAACAAAAAACATGTTGATACGAAAATATCTTTTACAGATTGTGCCTGCTTACTGGAATGTTGTTGTCCACACTTAAACACAGCACACTGACATTTATTATGAGCAGTGCATGAATCTTTATATTATTCTGAACATGTTTTGGCCTGGAGCTTCAATGCATTTAAATGGTCTATCATTCCCATGAACCTCTACTCCGGAGGGATCCACATAATGCAGTTCTGCAGCACAACACTGTATGGCCTCAGCTCCACAGCTGTATCAACAATATGGAAAAGTGACTCCTAGGTGATCGACACTGTACCCCACGACTGTTTTTCATTCACGTGTCAGTACTGCTGGGACAGAAATGAGATGAAATGACTCATTCAAACAAGCTAGTCATTGTCTAAACCTCAGTCATTTGGTAATGCTGTTTAGTTAAGTTCCCTGTGTGTTACAAGACCTAATTGAAAAAAAAAAGAGAACTGCAGGTGTCAGTAAGTATTTCAGTCGTACCTAAACCACAGCAGGGAGGGATACTCTCGAAAATATCTGAGCCTAGCCTGAAAGTGTCCCATGATGCCACAGTACTATGGTCCTGAGAGTGTGTACTGATCATATCGTGCTGCTCTGAAGCTTTATGTTCACATGTCATTTCATCACAGCTGCAGCAAGGTGCCGCAGCATCAGTTGTTGTTTAGATTTGCACAGAAGTGACTTATGGAAGTGAAGAATATGGAGAAAATTACACATGTATGCGACACACACACACACACACACAGGGCACAACACATCCCAGAGCCACACACTGAAGTTAATCATTGGTATTATTTATATCCACCCAATTACGGAAATGAAAATGAACCCTAACCCTAATTTTCAAGTTCAAAGAGTGCGAATGGGCTTAACTAGGCTAAATAGTGAGGCAAAGATTGGTGTTGTAAGGCCACTGTGCACAGACTAGTGTGTCAATGTATACACTGTGTACTAAATGCCTTGTCTTATGTCTGGTAGGGGCGGTTTAAGAATCGATACTAAATACAAAGATTTTGAAACCGATACCAATACTGTGCTTTTGATAGTACTGACACCACTTAATACCTCATTCTGTAACTCTGTGTTTTTGTTCGAGTGAAGCCTCAGTCTGTATGCTTAAATACTTAAAACAATTAAAGCTGCAGCACAGGACTGTAAATCAAGATGAAAGCATATATAACCATACCATTGTGTTTATTACAAGGATTCTGGTACTGTGATATCCTCAATAAATGCGATATGTTCTACTGTATATGGGGCTAAACATGAATTGTGGATTAAAGTCGGGGCTGCGACATTCAACAGTAGAGAGACAGAGGAATAGAAAACATGACAGACGAGGAATAGGAGGTGCTGTAGGAGTCTGACAGCCACATCACAGCCATCACTCAAATGGAGCAGACATGAACTCACTGACTGACCATTAATTCACAATCATATTAAATGAGCCAGCAAATATTTAATCAGAGCGGATTTGGGGGAGGAAATGTCACAGTTAATCTTTGCCAGGCAGGCCGAGAGCCAGCTCAGCTTGTGCTGTAGGCAAATGGCTCTGCAGGTCACTCCATAAATAAACTTCATATCTGTCCTGGGACTCATTGACCAGGAGGAGGGTGGAGCGGGGCCGGGCAGCCGTCAGCTCTGCGACACCTCTCACTGCAAACAGGTTGAGAAACGCCGGCTGCTGTGGCTGTCTGTCCTGCACAGCTGCTCTCATGCTGGACAACTGGAGGATATTTGACTCAAAAACACAACTGGCTCATGCAGATCTAAAACAAGCTGCAATTATATTAAGTAAGCTTAGCTAGAGATTCAAACACTATGAGGATGCATTATAATTTCAGATGGCTGTGGGTTGTAATGATTCAATAAAGAGGGATTTCAACTTTTAAAAAGAAAACAACACTGTAAAAAGAAATTCTTGTTATGAAAATCTAAAAGTTAAAATTAATGAGCTATGTGTTTACTTTTGCTTTGGTTTAGTAATTTTACTTATTCTTAAAAAAAATTCTGAAGCTAACAGTACTTGTACCTGTGCAGGACTGTCTTAATACCACAGCCAGTGTAAGACCAGTTCAAGCTGTGAGGTAAAGAGAGAGACTTTATGGGTCATGTGGAAGGATAATCGATCCTTTTTTCTGTTTTTCTAAAATGTTTCTCCTCCAAAAATGTCAGCAAAATATCAGCATGGAAGAGGTGGGAGCGAGCTTGATACACCCCCATGGCCAGAGAACATAAAATATGTAGTTTGGCTTGATTTCTGCACATGTATTCAATTTCCACTGCTTTGTCTTTCGATTGCCAAAAAGACCTCATTTTACTGGGTGAAGCTCGGGAAACTGGGTGAAGCTTTCAAACTGCTTCACTTCCAAATCCCCACTGCAAACACACCAGCTGAATCATATTAAGTGTAAGTGATATCCTCCCATAGTCTGAAGTGGGATTTTCTCTCTTTGTTTTCACAGTGTGACAGCGGGATACAGCAGTGCTAACAGTAAAGCAACTTTACGGTAAGATGACAGCGCGGGGCCAGTGGGGTTTCACTCTGGGCGCACAGGAAAGCCACCACTGATAGCAGTCATTAACAGTTGGCTGCTGGAGAGCAGACACACACATTGCTGTGGCACTCGGTCACTATCAGCAAGGCCAAGAACAAGAGGGTATCAGGTGCACTGACGCCAGCAGGCAGCAGGAGAGCAAACTCATGACTCCTCACCTCTCTCTCTCTCTCTCTCTCTCTCTCTCTCTCTCTCTCTGTATTGGTGCATTATGCTTTTGCAAACACAGTAAAATTACAGCTTCCATACATTCAGTTTGGTACTACACTAACAATCCTGATGCATATAAGATGTAAGTCCGCTTCCTCAGCTGAAGGCAGCAGCAGAAGGGTTAAAGGTGTAGCTGCAGCGTCCTGTCAGACAGCGCTGACCCTCCCCTCACCCTGGGGCCCGTCTCTCCGCTCTCCTGGTGTGTTTGGCCTGCCAGTGCGCATTAGTTGTGTTTGTCAAATCAAATCAAACTAAAGATCACATTCCTCCTCCAGTGATAACACGGGCCATGCTTACGTTCAAGTTTACAGCCGGGTCTTTCCTGTTCCACGCCATCCATCATCCAAATTTCTTTCTTACTTTCAAGGGCATCTCGAAGTCTAGGAGAGCGGCATTTGTACCAGACTAAACTTTTTGGAGAGATTTCAATAGTCGAGTACTTATGTAGATATTCAGCCAGCTGGTCTGCATTAGTAATAAAATGTACATTAATGCATAACAGTAAAATGTGAAATGTCATGTAGGCATAACATTAACAAAATTTATTTGAGTCATTTTATATTCTAGCACAATACTATGATTCAGACGTAAAAAGGAGAAGGTCATGTGGAGCTGATGCATGCCACATCTCCGCTCTGCAGAACGGTTTTAAACAGCTCACTCAGTGCAGATGGCACCTCTTAGGAGTGTATGACCCCTGAAAACTGGTGTGTGACCATGTGGTCTTTCCAATAACAACCGGATCACAGTGCCAACGTGGTTTTTCTTTGCTGTGTGTCTGGCAAAGGTAACCACAGTTTGGGCGCCGCCGTTTTGGCTTCTCGTCTCCATGCCAGCCATTTTAATTAGACCTGTGTCCGATCGCGGCGTGCGCCAGCATCAGTGACTGGCTCGGCGCCCACAGCAATTAATTCCTGGTGGTCACTCAAAGGCCTTGGAAACTTGTCAGCAAAGATGTTTGAGAGAATCCCTAGATGGTCACTCGCTATATGAATCTTGGCAAGCGATTTTAAAACTTTATTTGCTTTTAAGTTTCCTGTTTTAGGCTTTCTGCGCGCACCAACATGATGGCAATTCTGTCATTTTCTACAGGCAACATCCAGTTGACTGTGATATTTTATACTGCCCTGTAGACGATACCCTTTTTTTAAAAAGTCTCACAAAAATAAGACTAGAAAGAAATTAAAGTCATGTTGAGCTAAAAACCAGTTTGTTGCAGTGACTGGGATCGTTGCAAGAAGGCATGGTTTACAATCGGCCTGTACTTGCTTAGATTGTGGCATCACTAATGAGGATATTCATCAATAGGTCTAATCAATGATGTGCTACTTAGGCGTATTCTTGAATGTGAACAACATCCATCAGTGTTATCAGCTAGAAGATTAATTTGGCAGTGGAGCGTAACTTTTCTCTTAGTGATATTGTTTAATTGACTGTATCAAACAGCAGAGTATAAACAGGATGAGAGCTCAGGACCCCCACATGAAAGTCTGCTGCCGCTAAGCTGCTCCAGTGTGCCTGGCTCAGAAACTTTTAGGTATTGTATCCTGCAGCTCAGCGTGCCGAGTGGGATGTTTTCATATTTCTAGGACCAGCACAGTGACTTATACCAGCTGCAGCCTTTAGTTAAAAAACAGTTCAATTTCTTTTACGGGAATAAGAAAATGCCTCTCATCTGACATAAAGTACATAAATTGCAGATTCGTAACCAGAAGGCTTTAAACAATAAGCCCAGTGGTCAGTGGATTTCTCTGTATATGAAACCATCATTCCCTCAAGACTGTGGCAGGCAGATTTAAAAAAGCTGGTTTCTGCAAATCTTGAGTACAGAGCTCAAGTTCGGCTCTGGGGTGGGATTTGATATTTCCCGTTTGTTGCGAATTTTGAAAGAGGCAAACTTCTCACTTCAAACTCATTTTACTTTAATGAAGAGATTTAAGTGTATCCCGGCTATTGTTTCCAAGAAGTGATTCTATTCTTTGGCCCCGCTGGTTAAACTCTCCTAAGGCCTGGGGTTAATTACAAATACCCGGGCATTTGGCCTTGTGAAGCTAGAACAGACCAATCAGAGGAAGAGTTTTTAAGCACACCCTATAAAGCTTAAAAATTAAGCCCAGGGTGGCAGGGAAAAAGCTCATTGTAATCCTTATAATACTCAATGGTCCATTAAGCTCACTGGTGACCTTTTACTCTGAAAGAGAAGAGGTAAATTAAAGGGTCTAAAAATAATGTAATCCTGTTCTTCCACTGGTGCACAGTAGCATGAAGCAATATTTCCTCAGTATATGGTGATATGCAAATGACACAGTTGGGTGTAAGGACACAACAGTTCCCCTTTCATTATGTATCCAGAGCAGTGGAGAGCAAGACAGCCTGATCAAGATAGGAGGCTGCAAAGAACATTTCCACAAAAGCTGGATCAACACTTTTGTTCCGCAGCACGGCAGCACCTATACAGTCATGGTCAAACATGGTCACTTTGTGAACCTGTATGCTTCAGGAAACGAGGGAAGGAGAGAAAGAAATGAAAGGCTACAGCTACAGTGCAGCAACTCCTTCCGGCCTTCACACTTTCTGAGAGAAAAGCACAGAATAAAAAAATAATAATAATAATTCAATGCTGCCTGCAAGTAGAGTGTCCTGGCACTAATGATGTGCCACCATGAAGCACCAAGACAAAAAGAAATAGCTCAGATTCCTTGGCTCTGTGTTTCAGACCAGCCCTCAATAGCCGCCACTCCCAGATCCCAGTTGGCCATATAGATGGACATTTGAGAAACAATCACATGAATTGGCCCTCTCTAATGGCACCATAAAAGAAGTAATTATTCTGCAGTGGCGCTGAATGGGGAGGCACTGTCAATGGGAGATCAAATGATGTCTTCCACTATCCAACCTTAACAAAGCTCTTCATTCAAGGCCCGCAGAATATCTGTATTTTGTTCAATGAGGAAAGTGTTTCCCCCCCTCCTCCTTTCCCACCTTCACTAACCACAGAGGATCCCCCTGCTTTAATTAAAACCAAATTCTCCTAGCTCTGTTATGCTCTGAAGCTCAGACCTCGCCGGCTGAATAGACTTAAGTGGGGATTGCAGGATGTTTCAGCAAATGTTTAGCTGATGAAAATGAGGAAGCAAGAAGGGGGGAAAGGAAATGCCTCTCCTTCACAACTGCTTGCGTGGAACTTAAGGCCATTTTCTCCAGCACATCATTAAGCTGAACTGTGCAGCCTCTATTCAGGCAAAGGTACACAAACATAGCTTAGCAACTAGCAACTACGAATTGCAGTTATTTATTAACTAAGAAGAAGGCACTTTGTTTTTCCATGTGGGACAAAGAGAAAACCAGTTTGACAGCAACACAAAAGAAAATGCTCTCAGGAGGATGAAATAATGGTTATTCAGCGCACAGTCATATTGGAAACCCATTTCGGAGCAATAAAGATCTTTTAAAAAGAAAAAGCACTCAATATACAAATTTTCTCGTCACTCACTTGGACAGACAAACCATTATTTTTGAACATGAACACCTTTGTCACAAAAGTAGAGTCATTGTCATATCATTGTTCAGCTCAGTGGTTATTGAATTTTTGTACAAATGTGAATATGTACCATTGTCCACATAAAATAAAAACTGCTGGGTACTTCAGCGGTCAACCCTTTCATCTCCAGTTAATTCCTGACAAAGTTGTCAACCAGTTTAATATAACAAGTCAGATGGAAAGATAACTACATCTCTGCAGTTTGTTCACTGATGCGGACCAAACTGTCGGTCTAATTGTCTGTCTAAATAACTGTCTCATTACCTTTTAAGGTGGTGGACAGAAAAGTTCATGCAGGATTTTACGTTCTTTGGGGAGTTTATTTTGCTTATTTAGAAGATGCTGAGACACTTGAATCACACATCTCATTCTGGTCTGTTGGACTATTTAAGAGCAGTAGGATGAGTGGTGTTGTAGTTATCAAGCAGACTGTCCTTCCACTGCAGGACCTTCAGTCTCTGATGTCAACAAGCCAATGTTGAATCCTCCGGCAGTGATGTTCTGCAGCTAGCTCTGACCTCTGACCTCTCATGGTGAGAGATTTATATTAGGTAATATTAGGAATAACGAATCAATGTGGAATCACTATAGTCAGTAAATGCAGCATTACAGTACCATGAGTACCATATGTACTTCGGAACCAATGACAAACCCCCCTGAGGAGCTATATGGGTAATCAGGATGAGCTATCAGGATGAGACCGGTCGCACTGAAAGTGATCAATATATCGACAAAAAATCACTTCCAATATTTTCCAGTGATCTGTTTTCCTTTACCATCCACACTGTGGTCTCAAAGAGACTAATCCTATACAACTGAATCCAAGGCTGAATAGAAAAAAAAAGTGCTACCTGCTACCACTACAACACAGTGCTCAGCATACTGCTAATGAACTTAACTTTTAAGAGGTTTTGAATTAGTATACCTGTTACTGGGGAGTTAGAAAAGTCTGCAGCGTTCATAGCTGGGATGAGAGAGGATTAGAGAGGGAGATCTTGTCTGGAAAAAAGGGAGATCCTTGCAAGCGTGCAAGCACACTCTGGCTCTCACAACCTTTAAAGGGCATGAAAAGCACTTGCACTGCATCTCTGTGACAAAAGGATACATTTTCTTGGAGAAATCCCACCCTGTTGAAACACTGGTAAAAATAACTACTGATAATGTACCTGGCATCCCTGAGCCAATTTTGTTACCCGCAGATGTATTTTTCTTATTCCCAAGGATAAATGGCTGAATGTAAACAATGTAAAATCACATCAGTGCAGCTACTATGGAGTTTGTGAGCAGATTTTTCCCCTCACAATCTAAAACACCAGTGACAAACATTAAGTTTTGGTGTCAGTGACTCAGAATCAAAGACAAGGGGCTTTTTTTCGAGACTCACTATTTTGCATCAAATGTGCAAATGATACAAGGATGAAAAAGGCACAAGTGCCACAAAGGCACCAATACCAGTGACAGTAACAGCAGCCTAAACTGATCATAATGCAATGCAGCCACAGGGCATGTTGTGTTTTGAGTAAGGGACTTGACTCTCACTTTTCTCAAATGGAAAGAGTCACTCTTTTGCTATTACTCTCTCACCATCACTCTCTCCACCTACAAGTATAACCTACAACTGAATGCTGCAAGGTCTCACCCATTCTCTGTGAGTCATCAAAAGGTATTCTGAGAAATGTAGAAAATCACAGATTAAGGAAGGAGTAGACACGGCCGGTTGAGGGGAAGTGGGTTACCAACAAAATGTTATCTACGACATTTCATCACAAAACAACTCCTGAAGAGCACTGAACGTCACAGACTGATGACATAACTGAGTATTTGATGGTGGACTGTACCTTTAACAGAAAGTACTGCATTAGGCATTGCTTTGTGAAAACATAGCATGACGAGTGCATGTCTGTCTCTCAGCCAAACTGTTACAGTACACAAGCTATTTGTTTGTGCTGAACTGTTCAATGTGCATGATCACGTCAGGCAGTGAACTGGGTGCAACGGGCCGGATGCACTTATTTGAGGAACATGAAGCGGGGGTAGGGCATGTCTTGCAAAACGACCACTGAACCATGAACCTCATCAGCATCAAGCAAATCAGCCTGTAAAGGGCGAGCAGCACCAGAGGCTCTATATCACCACATCCTTTCCAATTAAGGACAAATATCATTAGAGCCCTTGTTGCTCACGGAATCTATTTGTAGACAACTGATGTCGTACATGTTGGCATGATTGTGCCCTCGCTGCTGCTTTTTTCAGTTCTACTGTCTGACATGCAGAAACTGTAATCGAGCAAGTTTATAAATTAAGTTTATAAATGAAAAGATAAATGCAAAATGTGTTAAAATATACAGTCCTCTAAATATACTCTTTCCTTTCTTTCCAGGAGTCGGTATGAACTCACTGCAGGGCTCCAGCAACAGCTCCATTCTACAATATAGCATCAAATCATTGCTACCAGCACCACTAAGAGTTTTGCTTTGTGTTAGACTAAAAAAGTGTATAATCTCACCATACAGTGTCAAGAGTGAAGGCATCGGTTGTCACACAAGACTAAAATCAAAAGGAAATTTGGAAAAGGGCCACTTGTGCATTAATGGCAGGGCTGCGTGTGTACACAAGAGAGCACAGTAGTAAGCAATCAAGTATGTGTGTTTGAGTGTTTATGTGTGTGCATGTGCGTGCACGTTGGTGTGTATCTACAGTAGTAGATGAGGGGAAAGCATCTAGGGAAACAGAAATCATGACAGCTGCTGAGTCCTGCTTTGGGCTCACAGGAATGAGCGAGCCTCAGTGCTGCAGCCTCTCCTAAAATGAATAAAATATGACGTGCACATAGTATTGCAGTGATGCAACACAGCACAGCAGAAAGACGGGATAAGGAGGAGGAAGGGGGTGTGCACATGTATGTGTGTGTGTGGGTGTGTGTCTGTGTGTGTTTACAAGCGTGCATGTGTGTGTAGGGAAGGAGACAGAGAGGTACAGATCCAGCCAGACAGAAAGAAATACACATGGATACACATGGAGAAATGCACATGCAATTCACTTCACCAGTAATAGATTAACATTCATCTAAGCTTGATATATATATTTAAAAAAAAAAAAAACCTTCCTCATTCCAGCTTTAGAAGAAATAGAGCCTGTCCAGCTCGGTAGTAAACTATGTTTCCAGGTGACTAATGCTGCACAGGGAGAGGCTAGCACAGCTAATAATGCTGCCAGTGTTTTGGCCTCAGTCTAACCTTGCAGCAAGACCTTGTTTAAGTCGCTGTGGTTGGCAGAGGAGAGGGCTGAACTGGGAGTCAGTGAAGCGCCGAGCGGGAGCTAGAGCTGAGTCATCCCCCTAAGCAACCTGAGAAAGACATATGCACAGTCACCACTGAGAAAGAAGCTGATGATGGTTGACGTGTCATGAAGACGGACTTGTGGCTGACCAAGCATGCTTTAATTGCTCCATGCGATGGTCCCGAACATCACAGCCAACCTGGGTAGCTTTCCAAACAGATGGAGAACATTAGCTTTGTGAAGGGGGACTTGTCTGTGCTGTGCTTACTAGCAGATTCAGAAACAGAACTGATAAGGGGATAGGCTTAGGGGCTCATCCTACTTGATGCTGCTGGTGCTGGAAAACAGGGCTGAATGTAACAACAAAAGCCCTTACTCAAAGTGCGAATAAATAGGACTTGGTTACTACCGCACATCTTTTAGATGAATTCCCAGTAGGTGCAATTACTGCATGCAACACTACCATGGGAACGTGCTACACTTACCCTTTAATGACATATTCCCAACAGGGTACAATCAAAAGTAGTTTATTCATTTAGCTGGTTGAATATCCGGTTTTTCCATGATAATTACGCAGCAGTAAAACAGGGGTGTGAGGAGTCTGTGCTGGAACAGAGGAATGCACATGTTGATTTGGCCAAGTAGTTCATTTCACAGCAACCTGACAAATTTCTCTGGCAGGTGTGACAGCCCAATTAAGGCCCAGCAAGCTGAGAGGAGATCTGAGGCATCTCCTGACTCTGTCTGCACAGGCTGACAGACCCAGAGGGGGCTCCACTCATCCCAAATTCTTCATCAGACCAGGATTCCTGCTGTATTGCAGCATTATCAGGACGAGGCTTATCGGAATCTCTCAACATCCTTTTTAAAGAGAAAAGCCTGTCTAATTGTGCAGTGCCGTCTGAATAAGGATATACGGTTGTGTTTTCACATTGTCCCGCTAAAACTCGGTGTAAAGGATGTTCTCAAAGCTAGGAAAGCACAGCGGGGCAGAATGTTAATACGGATATTATGATGTTAACCTTATAAACCAACTAGAGCTTAAAACAGAACATCTGATGCCTAAACAAATTAGAGAACTGCTCTCATGACTGTGTTTCCAAGCCTTAATCCTTAAAGTCAGTGGAAACAAATTATCAGTAAAAACTGTTACCAAAAAAATAAATAATCTGATGACATGAAATATGTTTATCTTTTATCTCTTGTCCCATAAAACCCAGTTTTCATTTACCTATCCCGATATTAATCACTTTAATGCAGCAACTCATTTGCAAAATGGGGTATAATTCAGAGAAAACTACTGAGCCTTGGAAATTATGCACGACATATCAGTGGGACTTTGGCTTGAGGTTGAGCAGTAGCCAAAGATAAATGACTCAGAATAACCCAGCGGTAGCACTAACAAACATCCTCTGACCTCTAATTTGGTAAAAGTGGAAGTAAATGTCTCTATTTGCGGGGATCGCTGTTGCCAGGTGGAGGCCTGTTGGCTGCAGCAGGTTCAGAAAACAGAGGCCAGCAGTTTAACACACACAAAGGTCTTCTTGTGTAGCCAGGATCAAGTTGAATAAAGAACAAGGGGGTCCGCTATTCAAGGTGAGCAATTACAGTGGTGATGTGCTAATCTTGGTGACTGGCACCATCTCAAGGTCAGCAATGGACCACAGAGAATATCCCCTTAAATACTTTCTTTTCTCCTTATCTTTTGCTCTTCATCCTTTTACATTTTCTGAACTGCTCAGGCGCCCTCTCTTTCTCTGTCATTCTCTCGCTCGTCCTCTCTCTCACTCACACACACACACACACACACACACGCGCACACACACACACACACTGTGTCAAGTCTCCTGCCTCCCCTGAGCAGTTAGTGTTGGACGTTCACACAATTGTGAGAGTCAGACTCAATGACAGCGTAGAGGGCATGCAGGGAGTTGCGAGAACAAAGCTGGCGGGACTGAGGGGAGCCAGAGTTGATGCCACGCCTGGGACCCGGACTGACCTTATCCAACTGCTTAAGCACTTCAGTGTGTTGTCACAACTCCGTGCTCGGTGAAGCTGCTCTGTCCTCAGATAAGATGGTCTCAGATGTTATTGTCACGTACATCTAAGCTATTATTTTTTTCATATTGGTAAATGTTGCAGAAAAACGTACTACAGAAATAAGGTCTTCAAGGAACAGAGAGACTTTTCTGTATCAAATAATGACAACACAGTGCAACTAGAAAAATAACCTCGCAGTTCTTCCATCATGCAAATTTGATTTTGACCAATTTAAAGGCCTCCTCCAGGGACCTCAGTCATTCTCAAATCTCTTCCTGAAAAAGTTCATGTCAGAAATTGATGTATATTCCACTGATCACAGTGAGTCTCACTTGTGCAGCAGGTTAAGGGCCTTAATTGG
>OMLF01016368.1:0-18623 GCA_900302615.1 Holocentrus rufus | reverse complement strand
ATGTGTGTGTGTGTGTGTGTGTGTGTGTGTGTGTGTGTGTGTGTGTGTGTGTGTGTGTGTGTGTGTGTGTGTGTGTGCACGCGCACTTGCAAGCACACATAAACACATGTGAGCTAGTGTGTGAGTGAGAGCAAGAGATAGCAGAATATATTCCATTCTGTCAGCCTTTCAGAAATGTTATTTTACCACCAGAGTATTGGAGCGTTAGATACTGTATGAAAGTTATTAAAATAGACTGTTGAAAAATATTACCGCAAATGTTTTGTAAGGGACTTGGATATGTTTGGATTCCCATGGTTTCAGGAATTCATTTGAGACCATTTGATGTCACTGGATAAAATCCAGTGTTAAACTTCTCTCCATAAACTTCCTTTGGGGATAGCAGCTAAAAATAAATTGTCACAAATGGCAGTTTAAACACAACACTTTCTAACTTTCTGTTTCAATCTGAGATACTCCAGACTCACATCAACAGTTCTGTTATCTCCCGCTTCAGTGTTACAACGTTGAATTAAATCCACGTAGTCTTCACTTATCCATCCAGTTTGTCTCAAATGTTACACTGTGGTCACCGCTGGTTGATTTTCTTTCCTTTCTTTATATCAGTGTTTTATTTGAGGTAAAACCATTCAGCTGTTGCTATAAAATCAATACTGCTGTATAAAAGCAACAGAACGCTGGAGGCCTGTGTGTAATAGTGAATAATATCACAGCTGTGATGATCTACGGCGCTTGCCTTTGGCCCATGCCTGAGACCAACTCACAGCTGTGATGTTATTTACTATAACACACGGCCTCATGTGTTCTGTTGCTTAATTAAAGGAAGTTTCTTCCTCACGAAAGTTGGGTAATAGTGCCTAAAGCTGATTTTGTGAACCACATTTCAAAATACTGCTGCAGCCTCATCTCTATATGATAAAGAAAAAATCTAATTACTCCCTGTGTCCTGAAAACTAATTGTGCTGATGCAATATGGCCTCCTATCCAAAAGCAATTCACTGACTGTAACCTATTTGCCAGCTCCAGAGCTACTGTAAATTAACCCACTTTGCAGCAAAGGTTTTCCTGTATGCTCATTGTTCCCGCACATGCAGCTCTTGTTTGTTTTGAGTGCTGTGAAACAAAAACTCATTCTGATAATTGGGGTTTGTGTATCCCCAGGAAATTGGATGGTGTCAAATTGTTTAGCCTGAACCAGAACACCAGCCCATTACTGATGATTATGTGTCACTGAAAAACTCACACACACACACACACACACACACACACACACACACACACACACAAACAAACAAACACACAATGGTCTCCAGTGTCTAATCAACTTCACATAATTTATCTCATTTTCTGCATTCAGTTTTAAAATAGCTTTCGCTGACTGTTATTTTTGGTTCTTATTATTACATTTCAGTTTGTATGTGTGTCTGATATTAATTAATACAAAATGAAAACTTTTAAAGCTCATGTCAGCTCAAGTCAGCTCAACACAGCAGTTGTCAAAAAGCAGCTCAGTTCATGTGATCATCCATTCTGAGCATGCCCAGGAGAGTTGGGCTGACCCACTTCTTGATCCAGTAAGTCTCAGCGACGTCCTGCCTTGCTTTGCCACCTTCTGTCTTTTCATGCCACCCTCTTTCACTGTCACTACACACATGAGTTCAGATAAGTCCAAAAAGAAAAGAACACTATCTGTTATGGATCACATTTTCCTGTCCACATTGACACTGTTGTCCTTGTGTTTCCACAAAGTATTCCTCAGCATTACTGTATGCACTTCACATACAAAAGTAATTTTTGCTTTGGCTGAACTCAATTTTAATTCTTTGATTTCTTAGCACTCCTTTGCTTTTGACAGTATTAACCATTCAACTTGAACACCTGAAGAAAACTGTGTCGGTGTCACTGATGATGGTCTGAAATAGTTGCAATCTTACTTTATGCCAATTGAACTTTCTCTAGTGGTAGGGAAAGTCTCATCTTGCTCAGCTCAGCTTTCATGCGGTGTCCCCCAGGGATCGATCCTTGGCCCCTTTGTGTTTCACTTTATGCTTCTCTGAGGTCATATTATTCATAAACATAACATTTATTTCCATTGCTACATCACTGACACAAATTTATGTTCAGCGCTAACATCTTGGTAAGGTTTGTTTCGCTGATATCAAGTACTAGATGTCTCATAATTTGCGCCAATTAAATCAAACAAGACCCAAACCAGATTGTGTTGTTTGGTCCACCTAATTCCATCAAGATGTCATAGATTATCTCTGTAATCTGTAAAGCCTGCTGCTATAAAACTGTGTAATATTTGATACTGATCTGTTTTGCTGATCAAGTTTAGGGAGTGGTTTAGTCTTGCTTCATCAAGTTGAAAAATAATTTCAACATTAGGTCTTTGCAGACCTTGGTTTTCCTTGATTGCTGGAGATTGTCCATTCATTTATTTATTCTCCTTTAGATTACTATAACTACCTCTGGTTTGGTTTTAGCCAGGGGAAAATAATAACTGGGATGGCCCTCAAAGTATCTCAAGAGAAGAAGAAGTGCTTGAGGGTGATCAGGGGTTCTACATTGATCAGTATTCCCTAAAAAATCAGTCAAGTCAGTTGGGTGAAGTTCTTTGAGAGATAACAAACCAATGTTCATAGGATATCAGTGTAACTGTCGCTGAGGAGGCAGACAGCACTGAAACGAAGGGTCTGTAGTGTGGTGGAATCAGTAGGCTAAGAGAGGAAAAGAACAGTAGGCAAAAACCTAAAGTGAAATGGACCAGTAAGTGGGAATTTGATACAGATCTGATGTGTTAGAGTGCTAAAGAAAAAGTAGCAAAGTTGCCAGAAAACATGGGGATTTATATGATGGTGTAAAAAGATTTGGAGTGTATGAGAAAAGGGGGGAAAAAGTAAGTCCAGAAAACAACAAGATGTTGAGAGACACTCACCCAAGACAGAAGGCAGCTTAGGATGAGAGCACACTAGAGAATTTATCAGGCTGATTTACACCACATTTCCCCATCCCAACAATGGGAGAGTTAATCCCGATCAAAGGTTTGGATGAGACTAATGGTTGGCAGAGGATTATCTGGTGGTGGGAGGGCTTTACAGAGGGAAACTTAACCACCCCATTCATACTGCAAACTCTTCTGAGGACCCTGGTCTCCTGGGATTTTGTGAAATGAGTACAGTGTTAAAAAGCAAATATGTGCTCCGTGAATGAAAAGTGAGAAATTACAATTGCCCACCATGAAAGGATTATGTTAATGAGACAAGACTTGAAAAAGCTAGTAGATTGATATTGAAGGTGAAGAGTAAAGGCTGTATGATCAGGATGGTAGATGAAATAGATGGATTCACCTTTACTCTCAGAGCTCAGGTTAGTCTCAAATCAGATGCACACACACACACACACACACACACACTTGTATACACATCCAAATGTAGTCAAGCATGCAGGTGCTCCATCAACCCTGGGGCCTAATTGAGTTCCCCGCGGCACACCAGATATACAGAGATTTCTGTGGAAGCTTATTAAATTAGCACAGAGGAAGCAGTTTATTCTTACATCATCGAGTAGAGCAGGAGGGATTTCAGTTTCCAAAAAGGAAATTCTGTAGATATTAATTAGCATCCGCCAGTATAAGGTGTTGTGGCACAGAGTAGGCATATACCAAATTAAACAAAAACAAAAAATCTTAGGTAACAGAAGACAGACCTTCCTTATGCCACCCTTGTTCCAAAAATCAATTCAATTCTTCTCAGCTGGGAATATCCTTTTTTATTGTTTTGATGTGCAAAAGCCTGACTGTACATAAGTCATCTCCCACAACACACATAACAGGAACACTGTCATCCGTGCTGCGCAGATGTTATTATTTGAAAACCCATCAGTTCTGGGTTGAGGAGTTTATGAATATTCAGTAAGATCTGCTTGGACGCCACATGGCTCCAGATTCACTCATATTCAGCCTCATGTTCAGTCAGAGGAATTTAAAATACTGTCTCTGAATGTAAATAAGTAGGCAGTTCTCTAAGACAAAATGAATGCAGAGAAAATACCATCCACCAGAAAAAAACTGGAAGTACAACTGCGGTACTGCCAGGGGAATAACTGGGCTCACAATCTTCCAGTCAGCTATTTAAATTAGACATTTAAAGTGTATGGGCTCTAGGTTGGCGCATTGATGTACAGAGTGGCCAGAGTTGGCAAGCAACACAGAGAAATCTCACTGATCTACCAATTAGTATGCAAGTCTAATATGTGTGGCATATTGATGACAGTTCAAACTCAGAGGATTCCTTTGAATAGTGAAAAAAATGACTAAGAAGACCTCATATACACCTGATCCTTGAAAACTGACACTCCATGAGGGTATAAAAACATTTCATATTTTGGAGCAAGGCCAACTAATACTGCGAGCTGTGCCCTCATTACCCAGCAGGAGGTGAGCTCTATTTAGGGACAGACTTGTTATGTATGCACATTCCAAACAGCCTAAAAGCAAGCTCCAAAAATCCTCATTAAACAAAGGCAACTGTGCAGCAGGGATGCACTGTAGAATCCAAGCCTCAAAAGCTCCTATCTGCATATGAATGGCTGGCAAGATTTACTTATTAGCATTTTAATAGGTCAAAATGGAAAACATAAATAAACAAATATGCTTATTCAGACATACTGGATGAAAGCGGTATGCATGAAATATAAAGAATAGCCTGGTAATCTTCTCAATAGACGGAGCATATGATCCAGATTGAATTAATTCAAAACCGCAAGGATTCAAGCCACCAGCCACTCACTTTCTCCTCATCCACTTTGTCAATACAAACTTTGAGCTTTTGTTTTATGTTTTCTCAGCTGTTTGCACTTCAGCATCGCACTTCATTATAGGTAACAGCCACTAAACGCCGCCCAAATGTACCAATTATCCCCCCAAAATCTACAGCTAAACACACATCAAACAAAACACTATGCAGAATAAACATTTCCAGAACAGTCTACAGCTGAGGTAAACAAGAAACAGCAGCTTGTGATGTATGCTGTGAGTTTGCCTTGACTCTCAACATGCACATGGAGAGTTTGCTAGGTAATTTTCTGCAGAGAGAAAACCGCTTTGTGCAAGTCAGCAAACACAGACGAACAAATAAATACATAAACAAGATGAAATTTTAATCTCAGAGCAAGCAGGGGTTTTCCAAACTTTCTCATGTTTCAAACACCCAAGTTAACTTTCATTTATTTAAGAAGTCCCATTTGAAGTGTTGTAGCCATAGAGACCTTGATATAAAAAGATTTGGTCTGTGTTAAGTGTTTAGATGTCATAACTGAATACTGACAAATAAATTCAGAGTGGTGAGTGGTTAAAATATCACGCTATGTTAATCACTCATAAATGTTCATAACAGCTAGTAGTGAATTAGATTATAGTGAAATTGAACTGTTCCTCATTTTAGCGCTGAACCCCTCGAAGCCTCTCAAGGATCCCTGGGGAGCCCGAGAGCTGACTTTGAAAAACACTGACTTAGATGATTGAATTTAAATGAAGTTGCAGAAAAAAATGTCCAGTTTTGACCAGAAACTCTAAGAACTTAATTTATTGGACCTAACTTATGGAAATTATGTTTGTATGGGGGACAAAAAATGTAAAATGCTCTCATCATTTAGTACCATTCAGTTCATGTCACAAATTTTCTACCAAACAATGACAATGCACCTCACATAAAATGACTTATTAAAATCATTATCATTCCTTGTAGATATTTTTTTATAAAATGTGCATTTTAATATAGTGTAATTTAGAACTTTGAATGTTTGAGAGTATAAATATTAACTAAATATTAACACAGATACACACACACACACACACACACACACACACACACACACACCAGTGTAGTTTATTTGTAATATTTGAAGAGCATCTGATACCAGGCCTCCAAAAGTACCGCCTTCCCCTTTTCCTTCCGTGACATTCTCTATGTATCAGTGGCAGCCGGTTTTCTCTGATTTATTGTGCTTCATAACTATGTAAAACTATTCATGTGTGCTGCCAGCACTTATCTACCTTTGCCCTGTTTTTCTTGGGGTGCCAATCTGTCTTTCTCAAACCAATTTGACAAGAATCTTCATGCATAGTAAATGATTCAGTGCAGGAATATTTGGACATGTTTGTACAGTACAACAATTCAAAATAATAGGATTCGAGACTGATTTGAGATGATTCAACTCAATGCATTTCCATAATTTGTGCTGTGCAGTTTGTTTTGACCCTGGTTGCAACAGGATAAAAAATTGTACAGGTTGGTTACCACTCACCACTAATGAATAACCATCACCATTAATTAAATGCTGCTATATGAACCAGATGATGATGAGCTATTTGATTCTGATTTGTTAATAATAAATACATATTCTTGCAGAAGAAATAAACGCAAACCTCAAGATCTTTATCCTTTAAACTGTTAGATTCACTATACATCTTAATATGCGGCATGAGTCAGCAGCAGCCATTCCTGTGCTTCTACACAGGAATTCAGTGCAGAAATTTACCATATTATTATATTACCAATATTCAGGACAGGCACTTTTTTCTCATTCTCCACAACACTTTATGGACACATAGCCAAAGGATTAAAGAAACACTAAAATTGATTGAAAACAGTAAGAGAGATGGGAAAGAATATTTAATGAATGGGGGAGGAAAGGAGGAGTCCTGGAGCATCAGAAGAGTCAGAAGATCAGAGTGTGTTCTGTATTTGAAGTTATTTGAAGCAGGATGATTACTGTGGACAGACAGACACCCTATTTAATGCACACCGTAAAATTCTTGAAACATTTATAGAGTTAAAAAAAGATGCACTTGCAGATGAGCCAGCCTGTGTATCACTGATAGGGATATCCTCTACTTGTTGTTTGCATTTAAAAACAGGATGTTGGAACCTGGTAAGATAATTAGACTCAACCTGAGAACCTTTGAAGGGGTAAAAGAAGAAGGGAGGATGAGACGAGTTAGGGAGGACGGGTCATTGCTTCTATCTGGGTCATTTTGTTTCCAACTATGCAGTGTCTTGTTCTCCATGTGTGGGGTATTTGTGGATGAAATAAAGATATGTATCAACACATTCTTGCAATGTATTTGATGCATTTGAAATTTGGGAGGGCTCAGTCATCAACCACATAGATGCTGGTTTTTCATCTTTTTGACTTCTGTCCGTACATTTGTGAAGCTCTCTGGACACTTTGCTGTTACACGGGGAGATGTGGAGCACTTTGGCAGTCAAGAGCTTTCATTGCATCCTTGTTGATGGCATCTTAGGCAATACCACCTGATGTCCTGTGGCATTGTGAAAGGCATCATGGGTACTGTCAACATAATCCTGGATACCTATTCAGTATCATCAGCAGCATCTTGGAAATCTCCCATGACACACAGGACAGCAGCCATCATCTAATCTATCTGATGCACCTCATCCAAGATGATGGTTCTGGCATCAAATAGATCTCCAAATCCAGCTGATCTAAACACTTTATTTTTTCCCTCAGTGAGGTGGACACAGTGATATCTGTTTCTCAGGCCACACTCTCCCTCACTGCACCACATTTCCCTGAACAGCAGCTGAGAAATCAAGTATTGAGAGAGGAAGGAGGTGATTTGCACACCAAAAGCTGTGCTGTATCCTGAATGACTGGACTCTCCACTTTGGAGACCCTCAGCTCCCTTTCCCTGTGTCACTTTTTTTTTTTTAAATAGAGAGCTTCAGCCTTTGAGTTCAGATGACAATATTGAAAGATCTTCGAGGAATCATCAGGAAAAAGGATGTTTATGCCTAAACAAAAGGTAATTGTGTTTTATTATATCAGTTTTGGACTATTAAGTGGTTGTTGTTACTTATGACAGAAACTAGAAACCAGTATGATTTTCAATAAATTTTCCCAGTTTTAGATCCTATTCAGCTGGCCATTTTAATTGTTATGTAACGACACAGCCAATGCAACAATGGCAATATATGTGCAATATATCTGCTTGCTGTGGACATGTATTGTTCAGAAGGGAAGAGGCCTAGAAAAGCTGTGACATTTTCTTTGCAAATTAAGTGGTTTGTGCCTCTGAAGGACAATAAAAGGAAATTAGATGAATTGTTGTAGCACAGGCAGTAATGGATGACCAAAGTGGAAGAACACACAAGGTTCTTCTGCAAACATTTGTCCCAGTCAAAACAGGCATATATCCTGTCCTCTTATCTGTGCGACCCCACCGAGGCCTTGCAAATTTGAACAAGGCTATGAAACAATAGCGTTTCAACACAAATCACAAATCCTTATCACCTTCATGGGTGCATCAGTGCAACCACACAAATGATCCTGGTTGGCCCTGAAGCATCATGCAATGCAGAATGTTTCACTGGGAGAGACAGTATGCTTCATATTTGACTGTCTGTGATTTACTCAAATACTAAAATAGCAATTGAGCACAGAAATACAGATGCAGATGCAAATTATATGTTAAAAGTACCACTATGAGCAAACAGTAATCATTTAGTCTCTGCAGGAATACAATCCAGTGTTGCTACCAAGAGAAAGCTGGAGATATATGGTTTATCTGTGTAAGATATTTGTAAAGGAACGATGTTTAAACATCCTCATCTTTAGGTATAACACTTAACAAAACACTACATTGACTGCACTAATCCAAAGCACAGTTACACAACGTTTTTCCAGATGTATCGCCTCTCTGCAGTAGATTTAGGAGAACAGATGGGTCATTAACACATTATTTTTGGACATGTCGTAAGCTGTGAACATATTGTATTTTTAAATGTTCTTCTAAGAAGTGTTTGGGAGAATAACTGGGAACTGGGAACCTATTTATAGCAATGTTAGGATTCCATTCTTGTCATACTTCTATGACTATGAAGTTGTTGCATTAGGCATGATTGTTGCAAATAGAAAATATTTATATGAAGAAATGATTCTGCGGCAACATATGAAATGTGGGTAAGACAAATAGTTTTCTTTAAAAAGGCGAAGATTCTCTAACAATAACAAGACAGAATCTGGATCTAGACTAACAATACTGAAGAAAATGAAGCAACTGCTATTGCTGTGCAAATGTTTGTACTCTTATTGTTGTATTTTACCTTGAATGTTTTTGTACTTAAGAGCCTGAACCATGTTGTTAGTATTATACACTGTATATTTACACCACACTGAAAACTGAGACAAATAAATATCTAAAAAAAAACCTTGTCTTATTCTATTCCTCATCTTAATGTTCACAGGCGGTGTGCCTTCTTGAACACTGGAGCACAGCTGCTACTACACACTCTCCGCGCTGTGTGCGTGCAGCAGTGATGGTCAGATGCAGTAATGTAATGGGCTTCTCTGTCTAATGACTTTGCTCCCTGCCCTGCTGCACCGCGCCGCCCCACAATCTGCTGCCACACACAAAAAGGTTAGACAAGATCTGCTGCAGCTCCGGCATGAAGCTGAGCTGCTCTGGCGCAGATGCATGTCTTCACACCCCATAACAGAAGTTAGACAGTGACCCATCTCCCCCTTCCTTGCCCATTCAGGCTCACATACTCCTCCACCCTGCCATGCACAGCCATTAATTTAGCACCCCTGGGCTGCAAAGTCTATGGTTATTGATCGAACAACGCTCCCAGTGGTTATTTAGTGCCCATGATACATTCTGTCATGGGGGCAGCAGGAGGGGAGTATTGATTGAGTACAGTTCTGTACAGGGCACCGCACTACTCAACGACAAGTGTCTAATTAACTCCCCAACCTCTGAGAGCATTGCATTCAAATTTGTCCTGGTTCTGCCTCCTCGTGTCTGAGGAATAAGTGGCCCTGCAGCTCAGTGCATTCAGTGTGGTTCGAACGCTGCGAGACTTTGTGGTTCAGATCCCACAGGGACCATTGATGCTGAAAATGTATGTGTTTGTGGTACTGCTAAGCACTTTGGATAACTGCTTCCACCCAGTGCATTATGATGACTCATTCAAATATGCATATACCAACCACAGAGTGCATGAAAAATAACTTTGGTTTATCGAGAGCCTATAGTACAATTCCAATAAATTACAGAAATGTATTGTTACTTATATGTTGTAATCACAGCAGTAAATCATTTTGTGGGTATTACCAAGTATTGCTGGCAGCACTGAGGTAAAATATGCAGAAGTATCCCGCAGGATGTTGTTCTAAATATAACAGTTACTCCATAAGTTAGTGATTAAGAAGTTTTGTTCAAAGTTGTATGTATTAAATTAAAAAACAAAGAAACAAACAAAAAAACATAGCATTAAGAAAGCAATAAAGCACAGCAGGAATGGTTCTTACACCAAATGAGCTGGATTTCTTTTTAACTGTTTAACATTCAGTGAAGCAATAAAGAAAAACTTACAGACCAATTTTGATCTTGGCAAGTAAGGACATTAAGGAAAGTGCAGTGTTAACTATGCACAGAACTTGAGAAGGCTTTACCCCTCCACCCCCACCCCTATCTTGGCTTTTCTGCTGTGATATACTGCCACCTGGTGGCTCGCCAAGGCAATAATCCAGATGACATGCTATTTTTCAGCAGCACTAGAGCAAAAATGAGGCTTTTTCATTTAAAATATCAGACATAATATAGCTCACCCTGAAATTATAAGACAAACAGATTGAGTGGGATATATTAACCATAAATCCTGAAATAATACACAAAACTATTATTATTAGTTAGCAATTTAATTCGACAACATCACTTGTTCAGTGCTATTCTTGAACTGTGCATACAAAAGCTGGTAAATCATTTGAAAGTTTAGTTTCAAGTCCACACATAATAAAGATGAAAATGAGAACAAACAAACTTGGTATTATTCTAGTAGGTCTTGTAATAAAAAAGAACAAAATAAAGTAAATTATAAAATACAGCATAATGTTTTCAGTGCTAATTCAAACGCAGTAACTTTTCTTTTGCAAACCTAGCCTTTATCTGCATCTAATAGTCTCTTAGCAAATTCACTGGTTAGCATCTAAACACTGACTCACACCTCAATAACATGAAATCATAATACATTATACAGTGACAGACCAACAAATCTGTAATATGCATGATTATTATGAGTGAATATGATTAGGAATGGTTGATCATGTGGCATGGAGAGCTGAGTATTCAAATTTTCATTCCAACAGAGACGATAACAGGTGATTTCAATGACGTGAATTTAACCAGAGAGGGCGAGATAATCAGTGAAATTTGCTGTCGTTGTTAGAATAAAATTCTCCATACTCTCAAGCCGCCATAGCACAAGGTTGGCCATCCCTGTTTCAGATGCCCAAAACACAGTCGTATAGATTTCTCAAAGAAAAAAAAAAAGCAGTAACAACAAAATCGTATTTTTTCACCAAATATAAATCCCATTAGAGTATCTATAATAAAATGTGGATTATTGACTTGCTTATTCACAGACAGAGTAAACAGTGACCTGTCATACTGTACAAATGCTTCTAAATCATCCTTGGACATTCAAACAGTTCAAGACAATATAACATAAAGTACAACTTATCTAAAAATCAGTCCTCAAAAGCAAGGAGAAACAGATTTGATCATAGGCACTTTGGGTGGGTGATGCTAAGTTCCAAAACATATAGATGAAAATTCAAGAAAGGCTTTCATGGATTCAGATTTATATTATTTTAACTTACAGGAGGCCGTATAGTATGTGAATCCATGAAAAACTCTGTAGAAACATCTCCATATAACTTTGTCATTTGCATCATTTTTTTTTTCAGTGCAAGTTTTCAGGCACAACTCGCTAAGCGGTTGTTTAATAAGCGACCCAGAGAGATAGAGGAAAGGCAAAGGTTCTGTACCAGGCCTCGTCACACAGTAACTCCATCCAGACATGTCTTCTTAGCCTCAGACAACCCTGCAGAGTGCCAAGTCTGACTCCCGCACAATCTCTAAGTCTAAACATGACCATTGTTTTTCAGTTCGGGAAAATATCACACTGTGGTGACCCTGCAGGCCTACAGTTCCAACATTGCCTGCAGGCCTCTCTCAACATCAACTGTCCCTCTCTCTCTCTCTCTCTTTCAGCAGAGATGGAAGCCAAAACAAGACTTCTGACATGAAGCAGTCAGGGTTAGTCACCTTATCAACCTCCCTACAGTCAAAACCTCACTGGGTAATGAAATCTAACTTAAAAAAAAATCTCTTGCTCTTAGAAGAGAAGGTAGGTCAATCATTTTTTGAAAGTTACTTAATAGCAGCTTTCTGCACCAAGTCAAAGCTGAGTTAAATAAGTAATGCCTCCTGATCTTATGAGACTGACACTTTTGGCTGCCCTTTCTGCTGAGAGAGAAGGAGATAAGGTACAGTCGGTGGTGTGAACTGTAAGCTCTGAGTCACTAGAATTAAAAAAAAAACTGAATGGAAAATTACAAGACTGGTTAAACCTCCCAAACACTGTCCACCCTAATTACTCCATTTCAGTTTCATGGCAGTGGATCAAAGGCACCACTAATAATCTCTCAAACGCTTTGTGAATTATCAAAAGAATTACAAGAGACATGGAAGAAACACTATAAAGTTGATGCATTTAATAAAAAGGCATATTAAATCATTCCTGAATCTGCAGAGATCCTCACATTGTTTCACCTGCTGTGAGTTTAAACGGAGGATGGCCCAGGGGGTCACAGAATTTCGAAACTGGAAACAAGACAAAGATAAAGTGGTGCAAACTGGTTCTTCGGGTCCTATACCATGTCCATGTTTGCAGGTTGTAACATTTTTAGAATATTTTTAGTCATCTAAAACAGCCAAATCCACACTTCCACAGGTTGCAACATTATTTTGTTTTATGTGGGTTTTGGAAACAGCTAAGGCTTTTAGCTATGGCTATTTACAGGCATTGTCAAAACTTCTTTACATTATACGTATTTATATTTACTGTTGGCTCTTATACATTGCATCAGAAGATTTCTAAACTTTTTCTGGCAGAATAAATAAATTTGCATGATTGGGTTTATACTACTTGTTGGTTATACTATTAAGATGATCCTGAATAAAAGTAGTTTTATCATCAACATCTCCAGCTTAATATTTAACTTGCACGATTGCTTTGTTACTAAAGTGCATTTTTTGGTATCCTTGCTGTATTAACATATATATTTTAGATACATAAATTATTTGGTTTTTGATAAAACATTGAAAGATACTTTATTTTTCAATTACTCAACTGTGGAATAGTAATGTGGGAAATTCAACTAAAGGGATTAGAAACAATAAAACATTTTCTGAGGTGTGAACTGATGTTTTAAGTAGAAGACAATAATAGTGCACCACCTGCATATGTCAGTGCGTATGATCAACTAAATCAACAGTTCTTTTTTTCCATAGTTAGAAAAGCAGGTCAACATCATTCAATGTTTTGCAGTACTGAGTACAATACCACATAATCAGATTGATCTGACAGCCGCTCATTCCTCCCTCTCCACTGCTGTTCTTTACATCCGCTGCATTGCAGTTTTCAAACTAGCGAGGAAGGCAGAGTGCAACTTAAACTGGGGGCGTCGTCATCATTCTTTGACAGATTGATCAGTTAAACGTGTGGGGAATCATGTGCCACAAAGTGTTTAAAGTCTACAGATTTTCAGTCCAAGCAGAGGCCACTCACCACTGATTAATAAAACCTCAACATGAGAAAACTAATCGGTGAAATTTCCTCATGCAGTCTTTGGTTGGAATGAGGTTTTTTTATATCAATGACCAGCACTTTTTTTCACCTTTACACCGTGCAGTACCCTGCATCCAAGGCCAGTCCACGTCCTGTAACAATGTTTAACACGTACAAACCGACAGACATTTACGTCATGCCACTGACGTGAACAAGGCTTCAGACTCTGGACCGTTTATTTTCTGTTTCTCTGGCAGATGATCTTTGAAATCCAAGTCTATCGTGGGAGTCACGGCAGTTTTGACTCTCTAGGGGTTGAAGGGGGAAAAAAATGAGAAAAACAGCCTTTTAGAAAAGCATGTTCAAGTGTATCTGGTACAATCGCAGATATTGTGGGTTAAAGATAATTCATCTGTCTGATCAGTGAGTCCTGCACTTACCTGAATAAGTGAGCCTTCATTTTTACAGATCTCCTGAATGGCTCCAAGCGGGATCCACACAATAGAGACCAGTGAGACGCCCCAGCCCACCACCTCGGCCCACACCGGGTACGTGTAATCTCCATAGCGAGCAGGAGCGTACTTGACGACGCTGGAGATCAGTATGCACTACACAGGGAATAAAATTGCGTTATAACTAGTGCTGAACCAATTAGTCAGTTAATTGATCAGTTGATTGATAGATTTCCAATTTACATAATCCATTGATCACTTTAGTTATTTGCCAAGAAAAATTGCTAAACATTTACTGGTTACAATTATGCAGTTGCTTAGATTTACTAATATTTATAAAATAAATACTACACTTTGAAATCATTACTTTGGTATCTGATAACTTGTGATGTGATTTATCATTATTTTTTACATTTTATAGAGTGAATGATTAATCAATAAAAAAAAGCTTTAATTGATACGAAACATGAGACAATATAACCTGTTTTATCAAGCATGCCTTGGGCAAAATACAGATTATTTTAATTGAAATAACATGCACATAACATCACACTACATAATATAGACATCATAATAAGTTACAAAATAGCACATATATCACAATTCCTCACAGAATCTAAGTAAAATAAATAATCTTCATGATCAAAATGATCTTTCTGATAATCCCAAAATATATCAAGAACCTGTGCTGGCTAAATTAAGACAAGGGTTGTTCAAACAGGTCCTCACCAGCACCAGCACGGGAGCACAAACCAGCCAACAGACACGGAAGTAGATGTTAGCAGGTTTTCCGAGCATCTTCTTTGTCATAATAGAGATTCGCTTAAGACCTGATGGAAAAATACAGGCACCTCATGAAACACTTAATGGCCTAGAAACAAATACAGACTTCCTTCCAACTTGTGTTTTGGTTAGATAAGATGTTTAGAATTCAATTCCAAAATTAGATCTTCATTAGGGCCTGTAGTTATCAGGATCACAGCGGGAAATCATTCCTAAGCTGCCCTGAAATTCTGACAGTGACGCAAATGTGGTCCTATTTTTACTAAAAGGGAGAAAAATCATGTTATTGTTATTCCTGTGACAAAAAAATACTCTTATCTCATGCTGTGTTGGCTGCACGAGCAGGGAGGCACAGTTTGGCCATATTTGGGAGGTGGAGGGAAGTTTTCCAAATGTTGAACAGTGCCAATTTAATCAAAACACATTGGCTGGATAGGGATTTTATACTTTATGTGACTGACTCCCTCTGTGATACTAGGCTATTTCTCCATCTGTGTCATGAGTCATGTGCCCCTCTCAACAAAAATCACAGTAATCACCATTTTGTACCTCTTGGCCACTTGGAAAAAAACAACAGTGTGCATGAGAAGAGAAATCTGTCAAACAATGAGGGTCTTACAGCACTCTCAATGAAGTACCACTTCATTGATTTTCCAACCACTCAACACCAGAAAAAAGCTGCCTTCATGCAGATTCCTGGTTTTCTGGGAGTTGTTGACTGTACCCGCATCAGAATATTTTTTTTTAAGTCTGATGTTCACATTGGGGGGCATTCTGATTTCCTCTTACCACAGCGCCAAGCTTTCATGCTGCAAAGGTGGGCCACGATAATTCTAAAGATTTTGACCATCATTGTTTAGTGGAATTGATCTGAAAACAAAGTCAAGTCTAACAGTCTGAAAAACAAATGTGATAACATTGTGGGATATTTGATGTGTTTTATGTTTTTTAATTTATTGGTCTTACATGTGTGTTTTTCTAGCCTATTAGAGAAAAAAATACAATGTGTCATCACATTTCAAATATATGACTGAGAAAGACCTGAACAATGGCATCAATTGTTCATATGGTAATGTGTCTAGTCTTTGTTCAGGGTGTGGGTATGAGGCAACTCCAACGTCCTGCTCTGAGCTTTGTGTATTTATTAGTCATCACCGGGGATAGAAATTTCCTGGAATGCACCCAAGTGTGGTTCCCGGAGTAAATTTGAATTTGGTTCAGGTAGGCGTCCTTTTTTTTCCTCAACAGACCTTTTTCACAGTTGCCGTTTTGACATGGATAGCAGGTAAAACACAGGTGTTACTAATGACATTAATTAAGGTTCCATTTAAGTGTAGCAGAGTCTTTCTAGTGAGCCAGCATGAACAATAGCAGGACCCTGGCTCTGTTAGACATATATGTAACAGACCCTTCATTGATGTCATTAGTAACACCTGTGTTTCCCCTGCTATTTATGTCAAAAAGGCTCCTGAGAAAAAGGTCTATTCTGTGGGTTAGTCCAAGGCTGTGTACCACCCTGACAACCTCCACTCGGTTTTGGTTAGTAAAATTTAAAATCAAATGATTATGTTTACGATTTATGTTAAAGATTTAGGTGAGAGGTGGCTGGAGGCCCAGTAATAATAAAATATAGACATTTAAAACTCATTTGAAAAAACAATCAGGTTATTAGGTTCAAAAACATAGCCTACCAAGTAATAATATTTTTGAAATCACATTTGATGCAACTGTATTTTATAGGAATGGATAAATAGCACTTTGGAATAAAACTATGTATTTTTATGGATACTACCGAAAATCCAGCAGATGGCTAATACTTCAAAGAAAGCCAGGAACATGAGAGAAACCACGGCAGTGTAGTGGTCCATCAGCTGGAACACATAGATGCCACCCTGAGGAGAGGGAGAGGGCACAGAGAGAAAGACAATTAAACAGAAGGAGAAAGAGAAGGATTCAGCTTTCCAACAGTTACAGGCTTACCAAGATGACGAAAGAATTGCCACCTGAGGTGCAGCTGCAAACATCAAAAGTATTCTCAGCCATGTTACAACAAGTCAGCAGTAGTTTACTGTAGTTTACCTGGGTAATGTGAGGAAGCCCGAGCAGAAAACCAACCATGCACACAGCCAGGACCAGCAGCTCTTGTTTCTTTAGGAAATGCAAAACCTTGGGGCCAAAACCATCCTTGATGAACGTCACAGCCACCTCGACATTGGCAAACTGCAGGACAAAGGGAACATTTGGGTGGCTATGTTTATAAGTGTAATCCCATATGTCGGGTAAAGACTGCTTTCCTTTCATCCTGTTATGACTCTGGGTGCACGCTCACATCCTTGCTTGGGGTGCGTTCATGACGCAGTGTAACAAGCTGTGTGACAGAGTGTAAGAAAAAAAAAACTCAACGTCTTCTTTTACTGTGCACATTTACTTTGTGTAGTGTGCCAAACAGCAGTCTGAGCGAATGGCTTAATTTTTAATGGACAATAATGAAAAATTATTCATTACACACTAGCTTTCTCTGTGACCGGAGTTCAAATGTAATATTGTTCGACTGTTTGGAGTATCAAACATCATATGTCACATCTGGCCAAGGACCGTGTAGGGTAGCGTTATCTTGATTATGAACTGAATTTTTACAAATGGATTCTCGGACAATTCCTTTTTATCTGGATGGCAACAGCGGGGCGAGTGAATGTCAGTCTCTGACTGATTACTTCACAGGGGAAATTGCCTTTGGCTGTGATGTTGGAGGCAGCTCAGCCTGCCAGGCTGGTTAGGGTTAGGGTTACAGTCAGCCTGCCAGGTTAAGCTGCCTCCAAGTTGACAAATAGTGTCCGAGATCTTTACTGCAGAGGATAGAGAGAAGCCTTTATTTCTAATTTCCTCTGTTTGATTAGTTTATTTGCTCATCTTTTAGTATGACGCCTCCTTGTTTTCTGATCAGCTTCCACTTTTTAGACCAACTGGGAGAGGGGGGAAGCACTGCCACTCAGTGCACTCATTTTCCCCCTCTCCCTGGCTTTTTTCTACTCCCCTCCCCTGTTTTTTTTCCTTCTTCCTGGCCATCGTTCGCAGATATTCCAAATTTAGTGAATGCTCCAGCAATATACTAGGATTTGACCTGGTCTTGTTAACAATTTAATTTCCTAATGAATTCCCTTATCACATCCCAAAAACACTAAGACTGTGACAGAACTTCTGTAGATGGCCTAGATGACAACTTTTTGAAAGTTTTAGAAATTATTTAAATTTTATAAACTCCATTCATTTAATATTTAAATAAATTTCCCCATTAGAGTTAACTTTATGGTTGCTGGTGTCTATACTGTGTACCCGATACTCTGCTAATTCCTTAAACAAAGCTTGAGAGTGGATTTGGTTTTCTAAGTGGAGGCACTGTGCTCAACCTCCTATTCAAAATGGATCTTCACAATCCCAATCCATAAATCACATGCAATTACAAAATTCCTTTAGTGCCTGTTCATTACACGCCCCCACAGCTTGAGTAAGAAAGGGTTACACCTCTCTCTCACTCTCTCTCTCTCTCTCTCTCTCTCTCTCTCGCTCACACACACACACACACACACACACACACACACACACACACACACACCCTTTCTTTTTGCAAGAGTTGGGTACCTGGCTGTCCAGTCCCAGGCAGAAAAGCATAATGAAGAACAGAGGGGCCCACAGCTGATAGACGGGCATGGTGGAGAGGACCTCAGGGTAC
>OMLF01016366.1:19532-39994 GCA_900302615.1 Holocentrus rufus | reverse complement strand
TTTGTTTTCGGTTGTTGTAAAGTCAAGCTTGTTCTATGTGAATGTTAGACATGAATAAGGATGTACTTGTCTTCTGGTCCTTATTTTTGTTTTTTTGTGAATTATATTGTCCTTCTATCTTTATCAGGCTGTGATCACCAGTCTGCACTAAAATGGTTTGTTTCCAAGTGTGAAGCTGCTAGAATGAGACTCAGCACCTCCAAGTCCAAAACCATGATCCTCTCTTGGAAAAGGATGACATCAAACCCTTTTCCAAGAGAGGATCAGCTTGGGGGACAACTTCTCTGAGTCTAGGAGCTCAAGTATCTCGGGTTCTTGCGCTCCTGGCTGGCCAGGAAGGGGCCCCCTCTCTCTGTGGTCCTTTCCCAAGAATTTTTTCCCCCTTTTTTTCCCTTTTATCTTTGGGTTTTTGGGGGAGATTTTTCTTGCCTGCTATTAGGGTTTAAGTCAGGGGGTGTCATCCTGCTTTGTTTCATGTAAACCTGTAGGCCCTGTAAAGCCCTTTGAGACGGTAAACAGCGATTTGGGGGTCTAAATAAACCTGAACTTGAACTTTATTCACATGAGGGTAAAACCGATTGTGAGATTAACCTGTGGGAGGGCGCAGTGGCTGCAGTAATGTAGGAACTGTATGGGGCCATAATGGTGGGACCATTGTGGTGAAGAAGATATAAAGAAAAGCTCACTATTTCCCAGACAGTCTTTGTACTAACTCTCAACTATGGTCACAAGTGACCAAAAGAATGAGGTTGCAAATGCAAACGGCAAAACTGAGGTTCCTCTGATGCAAGTCTCACCACTGATGATAGGGTGAGACATTCGGCAATCCGGTGATCCGGCCATCAACATTGAGTGGAGTCAGTGAGGTGGTTTGGGCATCTGCTGAGGATGCCCCTGGTTTGTCTGCCTTTGGAGGTGTTCCAAATGTGCCTGACTGAGAGGAGGCGTCAGACCAGCCCCAGGACACGTTGCATGGAATATATCTCTCAGCTGGCCTGGGAATGCCCTGAGAACCCCTCAAAAAGGAGCACGTTGAAGTTGCTGTGGGCTCCACTGCTGGCCCTGTTGCCACTGTGACCCTAAAGCAGAAGCAGCTGATAATGGATGGATGGATGGTCATCAGAGTAAAATTTCTTTGTGAATTTCTGGCACCCTGTTTCTCTGTCATCTGAATTCTTCGTATCAGCAAATCAGACCTTAGGAAACATATTGCCCTTTTTGATCAAAGCCAAACTTTCAACCTAGCTCAAAACCCACCTACCCATTGCAGTGAATCAACAGCAGAAATATTCTCCTGATTAAAGAGGATAATGAGGATATTTGACCCTCAGGAACCATGTTTTTCTTTTGCTTCCCAGAATCCCAGTGAAATCAGCATTTTGTGTTCCTATTGGTAACTTTAGTGGGCAAACCTCTGTTGTTGCTGAAAAAAAGTGACCAAGGGCAAGTGTATTGGGGGAGAAGTGGGTCTGTCATTTGAAATAAAAAAAGTCATTCATTTCAAGGCATGGGCTCCTCTAGTCATTGGGAAAAAATCCATAGTCCTGTCTTACTGCCAACCTTGGGGGTGCACACTCACTGCTCCCAGAGAAGAGGGGTGCCAAGAGGTTTGGGCTACAAGCTGAAGTGCTGCTGCGCTACGTGGACTCCAAGTTGTTTGCATGAGTTTTGCTCTTTTATTATATGATTATATTATGTGATATTTTGATGCTGTAGAAAGTGGTACAGTAATTAAACAGCAGGAACAGAAAATAATTAAGGGAAATTTTCTAATGGAAAGGGACTTTTCTTAGACAGCAGTAATTTTATGTTTGGACATGATCTAAAATGTCAAATCTCTAATGACGTCCTAATTCAAGACACACAAATGGAACTGCAGCATTCAAGGAAAAACGTATGATCCTCAGAAAAGTCCAGGGTGTTAGAGTGAGGCTTGTTTCCACTTACGTCTTGATGGCATTGGTGTGAAACTGGGAACAGATGCACTGGGTCTCATTAAATCAGGTTGTGAAGTCTTGGCCTGGCAGTAACCTTGCGCAAAGCAAATCCAGACACTACAGATAGCTGCATGTGTTATAAATTGTGATTTTTATCTGTCCTGCAATAATGAACTCTGATCAAATATGAACATAGCAATGGGCAAAGATATCGTTTGGCAAGCAGATGCATCATAATATACCTTGTTTTTCTCTGTTTTGCTATAAAACGTTTTCCTTTAATCTTTATTACCCAATTAGGTGTTACCCAAGAAGGCAACCCTCCATGAAATTGTTTGATACTCAGAAAGCATGTATTGGCTGCAGGTATCACTGTGTACCCGTGATTCTGAACCTGTTTCACACTGCAGGGGGTCATGCATGCAGAAAGCCTTAATCTCAGCTGGAGGATTTCTTACTTGACTTATAACTGTTGTCAGACACATGCAACTTCTTTGAATTCCCAGACTGGCCAGAAAAATCTGGGTGGAGCGGGTGAATAAGAAGCACAACACTTCACACCCACCAGCCTCTTTATCCCTAAGTATTATTGAGCAAGATACTCAGCATCCAACTGCTCACAAGCCCAGCTGTGGTAGTCAACTTTTCTCATCAAATAAAGGTATAAAGAAACTAAATTAGTCCAGTGACCCATTGCAATTAAAAGTAATACCACTTGACATTACTAGCATGGCGCAACAAAGGACATTGAAATGCTGAATGTACATAAACCAAAGTAACTAAACTAAATTAATGTGGGAACTGTAGGATATGTGACAGATTCATAAGTTCCAGCTGTAAACCAGACATGTGAGTGGCTCTGCTTTACTTAGTAATGGCTGCAGCAGTTTGCGCTGTCCGGGAGGCATGTGGAGAAGTGTCAAAGCCTTTAAACACCTTCATACAGCCCAAACACCAAATTACACACCACCTGCACCTGAAACAACAGTAAAGTTAACCATTCGAGTTGCTGATGAATTTTCACACACCACTTTGTGCCTTGCTGCCTAAACAGTGCATGCAACTCACAGCATTGAGAGAAAATCGGTGGTCAACAGAATGAAAAATGGAACGCTTTGGGCAAGAAAACTCAACACTGTTGCTGCCACTCAGAAGGAGTGGCAGCAACAGTGTCAGATGTTCCACTCGCACTCAACATATGGAGGCCTACGTGTGTTAGCTTCAAAGCAGACTGACAAGGGAACCCAACTTGGCAGGTATTTTTTTCATGCTGCAGCAAAGGCATTCGGGGCCAGGCTGATGGATTTCAGCATGACACGACAGGAGAGGAAGGCAAAGCCGTGTCTGCTTTTTATGAGCAGGACTACAATGCTACAAGCTCCCCTCCCTGCTTCACCAGTGGAAACAAATGATCACACCATATCCTTTTACATCTCTGATGGATTTTTCAGCCATGTTGCACTCTGCTGTAATGGAACATCCACTCATGAAATGCACATGGCAAGCTGTTTAAAGATATCAGACATTCTCCCCTCTCTTTCCTTTTTTTTCTGTCATTTTCCCAGTACAGAATTGCAGGAAAATCTGTAACAGTTTTCCACAGCCCATGCCAAAGTATTTTATATTTATTCAGAAAAATTTTTTTTGAAGCTATGCAAATGAAAATATATTTAGTATACTCTGAATTATTCCATAATTCATATATGTATATATGTAGGAGGTAGGTAGATAGATAGATAGATAGATAGATAGATAGATAGATCAGAACTATAAATCATAAATCATTGACTGCACATAATGTCCATGAGCACACAAGTTTCCTGTTTCTCTATAAACAATAATAAATAAATAGTAATTTACAGTTTCAATTTCAATGCTTCACTGGCACAAACGTTCATGCAACAGTGTTGTCAAAGCATCTACATTTACATAAAATATATTCTCATAGGAAAAAAAAATACATAGAAACAGTCTCAACTCTCAAAGTGCATGTGCATTTATTAGCTACACATGTTGAACTAGCTGACATCATTATCTGTCTTCTACAAAGAGACAAAGACAAATATGCTTGCACGGTCATTTGAACAAAATGAGAAATCTTCAAATGCTGAAGCGCACATTACACTGAAATTGGTAGATAAATACGACTCATCCTTTAAAGCTGTCTTGCTTTGATACTGAGCTCTGCTGAAGTAAGCAAGCTCAGACCAACACATGTCGCCAATTTAGAAAATCCAGCAACATCCCAAAAGCCATTCAACAATTAATATCCCTTATCATCTACACAGTGGTCTCTAGCCCAACAGATTTATATTTTCTGTGCAACATTGTCTCTTGGCAAGATATTTATCCACTCATTACTTTCACAAACAGCTGCATTTTATGTTCATTTGCAGTGCTTGTCCTTTGTGCTCAACAAGACACATGCAGAGTATCCATCACACCCTGCACACAGACAATGACTGGACTGCCCAGGGGCCACTGCTCCCTTTATAAACAATTGAAATATTATGTTATTCTCAATTGACAATTGGCATCATAGTAACACCACCAGCAGCTGCACATGTAGATGTGCTGTGACCAGCAGCCTTGCCAACAGAGTATCTGATTCATTCTTGTTGAATCACTCTCTGAGTCCTGAGTCTTCAACACCCAATTCAAATCTGGAGAGCCTGCACTAAAAGCTGAAAAAGATCTAATTGCATAACCATACTTTATTTTTATCTTCTTCACCATGGTGATGGCAGCGCATCAAATAACATCACTCAGGCCAGTACTTTCTGGCACTTGAGTCAGGCCTCATGCGTGGGGCCCAGAGGAGAGCAAAGCAGGTGTCTCCTGAATACCTCCCACTATTTTACAGCTGACAGTCGGATGTGTCAGTGGGGCCCGTGGTTACTGCGTCTGATGGACAAGGCTGCAGTGCCGAGTCCCAGGAGAAACACACTCTCCATACATCAGCTTCTCATTACTGGCTTGCTGCACATTAGACTGTCACATACAGTTTAGAAGTCAGGCTAAGTTTTCAAATTTGCCACGTTTTCTGATTTTTTTTCCCTATGATATGTGCATACAGCAATTCTCTCTAAGTAAATTATACCAGATTCTTTCATGGCATCCAGACATAGTTTATGATTAAAACGTCCACAAAAAGAAAAGGAGAACAGGAAATCTCCATTTTAGCACCTGAATTATTGAGACCACATGTGCAAACAATGAAGTAAACAGTAAACATACCATCACTAAGGAATAATGCACAGATGTAGTGGGGCAATAAATAGAAAATAGGAATCATTTCTGGATTTAGCGCACACAATTAAATAAAAGGTCTGGCAGGGTATATATGGCATGACTTGGTTTGAAGTTCTAACTTGGCAATCTATCTTTTCTTTTAATCTCACACTCTTTTAGAAAGGGAATGGGCTAATCCTCCACTGGAAGACCTCTCTTATCTGTTGGCCTCTCTGCCTGTTGTGCTATTGAATAACGCACCAGTCATGGCTTTCTCAGGGTGAGACATTAGGATGCTTCATCTGGCTGCAGCTGTAGCCATTTTGGTTTAAAAAGCTAATTGGAAGTTATCCATTTCAGTAATTTTCGCCTCTATTTTTATATGTTACCATGACAATTCTTCAATATACATGATTAATTAGGTTTGTAACAGAACATGCACGCCCGATTTCCATGTGCAAAATGGTTGTGGGTGCAGGTTAGTACATCAGAATTTGCACTTTATGAAGGCACCTGTAAACGCTTAGTAATATGGCTGTAAATGTTTATCTTAGGCTACAATATTTGGTGAGATGAAGCTAATGGCCATTTAAATTTATGAAGCATTTGGTGGGCCTTCATGCTCACATTCCATGAATCAAAATGTGCTTGACTCATGCAGTTGACAGTGCTGTCTGATCAACCCATTAGCATCAGACAAGAAACTGATTTACTTGCCTGAGTACTTTCAAGGGTTTTTTTTTGTTGTTGTTATTGTTTTCCCCCCAATGACAGCTACATGGTGATTCTTACCAAAGGATCTCAGGAAGAAGTAGGGACCCTTCTTCCTCACACCAAATTTATATGTAGGCTACCTGCATATTCTGCTATTAAACTATACACTGTACCAGAATACACCAACTGAACATATCAAGAGTGATTTGCTTTGCTCAAAAAGATAACCAGAACTTCAGACTCAAGCCATCATGGTAGAGAAACCCTGGACATAAAGAGTTATACATAGAGGAGTTCAATGTGTTAATTTGTTTGGAGTAAATGGTGTGGAGGCCAGTCACCGTCTGTTGACACAAAATGGCTCATAAATCACACTTATGCAGTAATTTCACTTAATCCTCCGTGCATTCTTTATGCGATGTACTCATCCAAATCAGCTCTGTGTTGCAGAGCCAGAAGTTCGGCTCTCCCTGGCTGAGGGTTGTTAGCTTTGGCCTGCTACATCAGCCTGATTCAATCTTAACTTAAAAAAAAAAAATAAAATGTCAGCTGCCGCCACTGTTTTTTTCGTAACAAGAATAACAACTTAATTTCAGTAAATAAATAAATAAATAAACAACGTAACAAACCTCAGCTGTTAAAAATTCATTCTGCGTTCCTAATAGGGTGAGAAATTCTCGACATAAAAGAGGACGTTTTGGTGCTGTGCTCGCTAACTTTCTCTCATGTCAAAGAAGCATGTAGTCCAGCTTCATTACATCTGCTCTTTAGTTTGATCTGGCAAGGAAACATTTTAGATTATTTTTATGGCTTCTCTGCTTGATTTAATAGTGAACAGTAAATAAGGGCAAGGGGATGTCATGCAACAAATGTCAAGCGCTAGACTCAAACTCTCAACACCCCGATTATATGGCATCCAATAGCCTGCTGCTGCACCAAAGAGGGATTCTGGAAGGGCGACTTTAACGGTTACATATGACTAATTTAATGAGAGGTGACATCTCCTGGAACAGAGCTACTTCTTGTGGTCAGGTGCCCCCACAGCACATCCCCAAATCCAGTAACCTCATATCAACTGCAGATTTCCACCAAAGAGTCAGTGAATGTGACACCATTTTTCTTAGCCACCCCCATTTGGGCAGGAGGCGCACTGACGGCTTTTCAGTGTAACATCCAATTTTATAATATTTGTTGACGGAGGCGGGGAAGGCCTTGACACTGGAATGTCACTAACTTAGTGACTTTATCGGTTGATTCTTTTGTTTTTAAAGCATGTTTGAAGTTCTATCTGGCATCTTCATTTATTTACATTGCTTATACACATCAAAGTTATTAAGATTTAGCCTGAGATTTTATCATCTCTGCACTCTGTCTAGACACCAGCTGGCACAATAGCGAAAAGAAGTGAGGCCACCACATGCTCTTTGGTTCAAACTCAGATAATTATTTATTATTCAATTGAGAAAAAAGGTGGAAAGAGAGAAAAAAAGCAGAGACGGTAAAAAAGCAGAAACAAAAACAAGGTCAGGACAGACAAAAGCAAGAAAACAGCAAACCGAGCTATTCTGCCTGGCACCACGAGCCTCGGACCCTCAGAGCATTCAAGGAAAAACTCCCAAGAAAACCTTATTAGGAAAACAGAAAATGGAAGAAACCTTGGGCAGGCCAAGTCAGAGAGGGATCCCCCACCAGGACGATGGGGCGAGCAAGAGAGAGAGAGAGTGATCACCTAAATCCGCTGATAGTCTTGGTGAAGCGATTCTTCCAGCTGAGGGGAGTCCTCAGTTGATCCTAAATCTGAGAGAAACTGAGAAACATTTCACTCACTCACTGCCATCATGATGGACGATTGTGACAAACAGCTCCGCCATCCAAACAGCCATGTCAGAACCACAGCTGGCACTACTTTAAGTTAATTTACACTTCTGCGTCAAGGTTTGCAAATATGCTCTGATGTTGCCAACTCATCCCCAAACTCTACAGACTACAAGATGTCACTAAGTTGCGTAGGCAACTACGACATAGCCATGGCAACAGTTCAAACCAGAAGTATAATCTGACCTTTTGTTCTTCGCCTGTGGGTGCAGCTTCTGTCACCAATCATCACTCCTGAGCCACGGCAGCTTGTCTACCCAATGGAGAAGGAAACAGGGACAAAAAGACTAAAACAAATACAGACAGAGGTGGAGCGATGCCTCAAGATCCCTTGAGACGTTCCTTACAGGCAGCAGTGATTCTTCATCTGGTCCCAAATCTGCACCCAAATTTCACGCAGTGTAATCATAATGGAGGGTTGTGACCGGCAGCTCCTGCAGCCACCCAGTTACATCTGAACCACAGCCGGCACCACCTTGTTCTTACCTGCTGACTCCTCCAGATGCAGCTGGCGTCCGTTAACAGTATTTTGAGCTGACAAAAAGGCATATGTATCTGAATGTTCAACTTCCTCGCCTCTCCATCAGTAAGATCTTGAATCCTGCAAGACGAGGAAGATCTCGTCCAATTTTCACAACAACATGGCCATCTGGAATGAAAAAACTGAAGACCAGCATTTAAGGTGCGGAGTGATGGTGGAGAGAATGTTATTTATTACGGTCCCTGTGCTAATTTTCCTATCTGGGATTCAAACCAGCAAACATCAGCTGCAAGCATGGCTTTCAGACCTTGAGGCCAGCACTTCGTTCAAAACTGTGCATCCACACTGGAAAACCAACATTTGAAACATGCTTACCTGAGAAATACAATTCTGTCTAATTGTAATAAAGCAGAGAATGACAGTGACCACAAAACATTTGAAGACAACAGTAAACGTATTAAGCTGTAGAAAAGTAGTTGTTCATTAGTACACTTATATTTCTATATGTATAAATTCCTGTTCCTGACGTGTTTTTTAATAAAACTGTATGTTCTATGCCTTTACTCTTGTCAGAGTTTCCTGCATTAAAGGTTTTCAGAGTCATTACTGAATCTTCCAGTGGGAAACTTTCACCTATCTTTGCAGGGATACACTCTCTTTAAAAACAAATTTACGCACGCACACACAGCCAATTTTTCTCTGTTTCCTTTTGACTTTCCATTTCTTTGAACCCTTTGTCATCTTGTTTTCTCTTTATCTGTTGTTGAGTCAAAGCCAGGCTGCGGTGTCGTCGTAATAAGTATTTTATTCCTACGTTCAAATCAAGAGTACGCTATTTGGATGAACCAAATATAAATGTTTCCCCTTACCACGTACAAATGTTCTAATTACATTACATTGATTATATTATATGAATAACCTATGCAAGAAAGAGTCTAAACTCCACATATTCAATCAGTTTATTTGCACTTGACTGAGGGAAAAGATTACTTTTGACTAATTTGCTTCAAGTATTTGTCGGGTTGTTGCCTGAGAGTGATTCAGAGACATTAGTGTTGACTTTGGCTACTTTGTAAAGGGGCTATGGGACTTGAAATGGCTAACACATGCATTGTAACTCTTAGTGACACTTCCTCTGTGTGCTCAGTTCAGCTCAGGGCCTCAAGTTTAAAATGTGCTTTGTTTATGCACCGATCACTTCTGCAGCAGCTTGCACTTACTTAATGAGCATTATGCTATTATTCCCTTGTGTCCCTTCGCAAACTTCGTCTCTGGTTTTTGAGCGTGGAATCTGCTTGAACTATTTTAGTGGATGTTTGGACCACTTCAGACACGTATGTCCTCTCTTCAAGGTTATTTGATCGTAAAGAATTGGAGAGCTGAAGTGTTAGGGGACCTGTAAAAGGCAATCTGTGAAATAAGGCCTCAGCCACAGCAACTTAGTCCCCGGGGTGAAACTGTCACAGGACTGCACTAACTGACTCTGAGTGGTTTCTGAGCTACGAAGAAAAATAATTAAATAACACAAGATTTGATTTATAGTTCCCATTATGGCTGCCTTTACTGAGAAAACAGATCATCTTTGTACCCAATACAAGCCCGGCCTGATCTGCTGCTGCTTGTCCTGTTAGAGTTTTGCTCATCCAGAGGGAGCTGTCTGCAACGATGCTTCTTTATTTCCCTCTGGTGTTGGAAAGAAGAAAACAGTTTGAAAAGTTCTGTGTGGTAAGATTGAGGTAAACCTTGAAAGCTTACTTCGTATGTGCACGTTTGCAGTAACACTGCTGGCTCAACATTCATCTTACTTACCTGACAATGACAACCTCACATGTGAAGTTCCTTACACCACTTCTGCTCTAAGCTGATGTATGTTAGTTATTATGAGTGGAGAAAACATATCTAACACAATATTTCCACTTGTCAAGTCATACACATTATTATTAAGCGTGAAAAACATGACTGACGCCAGAGTGTTGGACCCGCTTGAATGCAACCTTTTATTATTCCTACTGGAGAACTTCTAGTTTTGGAATTATCATCAAGAAAATTACCTGTATTCCTACCTGGGATAATAAATTACATGCTTTTTGGACTCCTTGACTGTAGGTAAACCTTACTGGATTGTTGCTGGTTTGGATCCAACCAAGGGAAATGAGCAAGGCACTTTAAAGTGCAATAAGTATCCTTTTAATTAACCTTTATTGGCAAGCAAGGAATGTGGGGAAGAAAATGAAAGGTCTCTGGCACAGCTTATTTTGGTTTTTAATTGTAACTGACTTACATAATAAATTCATAGTTTCACAACTGGAATGAGTAAGGCAGCTGGCTAGAGCAGATATCCAACAGAGAATACTAGTAGAGGTAATATATCATGCAAAATACTAAAAGGATAATAAGACTGCTTTGTTGTTGACTCATAGCAGAAGCTGAAATTAATAAGTGGGGAGAGTTAGTGTCTTTATATTCCAGTGACAGGGAGAATGGAGATAATGAGGTAAACATTGGACCTGCAGTGCAGTTGTTTTGCTACTAAACACTTGAACACAAGCTGTTTGGTGGGTATTTATGCTTATTTTGAAGATTTAAAAAGATGACCCCGTAAACTTTAATACTGTGGAAGAAGCTCTGAGAAGGAACTATGGGGGCAAACTTGCTGTGTGTTTGGTTTGTGTGTCTAGCCTCTGATTAAAGGACTTGTCTCAGAGGGCTTCACAACAACTTAGATCATTATTAAGGACGAGGGGGGAAAAAACTCCCGCAAAAAAAAAACCGAGTGAGTAGATAATGAGCTGTTCGGGACTAAATTTTCATTTTGGGGTGAAATATTCCTTTAAGCAAAATAAGACTTACAGATTTGCACATGCATTTCATCGCCGGCAGAGAGCGCTGTCCACCAAGTCGCAGCGCTGCTTCCCAACAACTTGAAGAGACGCTGAAAGCACAAGATAGTCACTCAAATCCAGTAAATTATATATTATGCCAGGCTATGTGGGTCTCAGCAGTGATCTTTACAGACCCTGTGGTGCTTTGAAGCATTTTATGTCCTATAGTATCGCAGTCATACAGTATCACTTTAATATTCCCATAGGGACTGTGATATTTGTATCCTACTGCCCTTATAAAATTATTTACACGTTTACTGTAGTTCCTTTTTCGAAAGGGGCTACACTGCGCATGTGTTCTATACTCCCTTGTCTCCTCCTCGTCCTTCCTTCTACCAAAGATGGGCAAAGATTCAGGGGAGGAAACATCAAGAGCTCTCACTCAGCCTCAACGGTTAACAGCATCTACTGTACATTACACTATTATCGCTGCATGTACATTAATGGAAATGTTGCAAAGCCTTAATAACAAAAGCAACAACAACAGCAATAATAAAATATTTTTATTCACGCAGCTCTTTTCAAAACGCAACCAGCTGCGATAATATTTAAATATAACAGCCTATTGAAAGGCCAGTGGATAAAACCCTAAGAGAACACAATGACAAATTTAAATGCAGCAATAAAATAAAGCGATAGTCATAAAAATAAATAAAAGGGATACGTGTGTCTTCAAAACAAACATGCCTATCAAAAACTGAGACCCTTATGTTAAATTAAGTGTTCCTAAATGTTGTCTTTTTAAATAGAGTTGGAAGACTGTAAATTAGCTTACTTCACTTTTTTGTTCACTTGTTTTACTTTCCGACTGACATGAATACATTTAGTATATAATTAATCTAATCTTTCCGACCTTGACCCCCCTTCACATATCACGCGGCAATAGAGGGGGTCGTATGAGGGTAGCACCTACCTTTGCAATCCAAAGATTTTTTTTTTTTTTTTTTGATATATTTATTTTACCTACTACGGACTGATTTATCTTCCTTAAATAAACGATCTTTGGCACCGAGTGGTCTGTCTGGCTGTGCTGGTTCTAGAAGGAAGCAGCGCTATACCACATGTCCCCATCATTTGGTCCGGGCGTGGTATTCAGATGGGTGTGGTTCCTGGTATGAGAAGTTTCAAGCCTCAAGGCTCCGAGATTGGTTACTGTAACTAGTAGCATGGACATTTAGCATAGACCGGTGCCTTGTTCTTGTCCGTTTATTGGAGGTTGACGGTCTCTGAGTCTGGCAGGTTTCTTGGAGAAAAAAAAATCAAGGTAATGTGTGTTGTCACTTGTGTCAGCTTGAAGTTGCATAATTTGTTATAGGTAGACCTGTTCATTGACATAACGTTTAAGTCAGCACCAACAATTATAGTATTTTTCTTTTCTTCCTTTTTATGTTAGTATTTTATTTCCATGTATCATCACTGAATTATTATCACTTTTTCACCTTGACTGCCTTCTCATACCTGCAGCATCTACACGTGAATGCTGGTTAATGAACCTTTACATTACAGCATTTCAGATGTCAGACACTTTGCAGACTAGGGTGTGACATTCTGAACCCTGGTCAGACGTTTCAGAGTATTTGTCATCAAACACAGTTATCTCGGGGACCTGCCCCTTATTGCTGAACATTTGGAAATGGGAGTGTAAAGTAAACTGAGTCACTTTCAACTTAGTTCACCTCACTAGACTCCACCAAAATGTAGCATGCTATTGGCTAAGGCAGTGAAAAGCCTATGTGCAGTTTGCATAAAAGATCATGTGTGCACTATAAGGAGGCACTTCTTCGCCCTGCTGTGATCTGTGCTGCATCCACACTAGATGTCAAAGGCTCCATTCAGCATTGGAGGGGGTGAGATAAAAATTTCCAGTCAATGGAGACCTTTATTTCTAACTGGGCAGAGTGCGGTAGAACAGCTGCTTTTATGGCCTAGGGCAATACCAGGCTGAGTGACACATTACATCATCCCACAGAGATGCTTGAATCTTCAGGCTAAAAGTTGTGTGTCTCCAACAGCAATGGGCCTCCTGCAGCTGCTAAAATCCCAGTTCTTGTGCCACATGATCATCTGCTATGTGTTCCTGGCCAGCGGTCTTATCATCAACTTGTTGCAATTTTGCACCTTACCTCTGTGGCTGGTCAACAAGCAGCTGGCCCGCAGGATCAACTGCAGACTGGCCTACTCCATCTCTAGTCGTAAGTACATACTCTTTGCCTTTTCACTGAACAGAGGTTGATTGTTGTTTTTCTGCAAGATATGATTGGGATGCCAGTGTGATAGCTTTGCCACTTTGCCAGTTCCTGTCGGCTTTTGGCAGGAAGAAATCTGGGCCAGTTTGCTGATAAATTTGTTGTGGGGATACACTGATATATTTTATTTATTTTTTGAGGCCAATATGGATATCCAAAATATTTTCACCTGTAACATCTAATACTGATACCGATATGCTAATAACTAACTTTTGTAAGAATCCTAGTGCAGATGCACTAGTTGCAAAACAGGGTAAACTTTTCAGATTTGTCTGCCTAAGATATTTTTTTGCTTGTTTGTTTGTTTTTCAAACTAATTAATTTTACTCTATTGCTAATTTGGCAGTTCTATTAAGGGGTACGCCCCTTAAAAGAAAGGTGCTAGGTCTACAAATACCAATGTTAGATACCAGTGTTGTTTATTAAAGTTGATATCAGCTGATACTGATAGTCTGCCGATATATTCATGCATCCCTAGTACGTTATGACCAAATACTTAAACTTTGCTTGCTGCATGTATTCAGTTGAAGTATCACTATCCTGGCTCTGCATGAAGCAGAAGATGTTACTACATAATTGTGTCTTCATGATCCTCAGAGATGGTTGCTGCCCTAGAGTGGTGGTCTGGAACTGAATGCACACTCTACACAGACCCAAAGAGTTATCCATTGTTTGGAAATGAGAATGCAATTGTCGTCCTCAACCACAACTATGAAATAGACTTCTTATGCGGCTGGACCTTCTGTGAGAGATTCGGTGTTCTCGGGGTAAGATTTTTATCCTTTTGACCTACATTTTTATGCATTTTGGTTCCATCCTTTAGTCCTTTAAAAAACAAACTTTATATTTTCCAGAGTTCAAAAGTGTTAGCGAAGCAAGAGTTGGCCTATGTGCCCGTGATTGGCTGGATGTGGTACTTTCTGGAGATCGTTTTCTGCAAAAGGAAATGGGAGGAGGACCGAATTAACGTGGCTAAGAGTCTTCAGAATTTACGGGATTACCCAGAGAACTTTTGGGTAAGACTTGTGGCCTGTGGACATCATGATATTAATATCAATATGACTGAGAATGATATCTTATATTGAGAGTAATATCTTTGGAATAATGCTATTAATGAACAATCTGACTTCTCGGTGCCAGTTCTTGCTTCACTGTGAGGGAACCCGCTTCACAGCAAAAAAGCACCAGGCCAGCATGCAGGTGGCTGAGGCCAAAGGTTTACCCAAACTCAAGTATCATCTCCTGCCCAGGACCAAAGGCTTCTGGTTGACTGTCCAAAACCTCAGAGGAGCTGGTAAGTGTCCAGACACTGTGAGCCGCTGTAGATGTTGTCGAGAAGGGAGGAATGCTATTTGCTGGCCAAACATTTGCAAATCAAAAGTTATATGGTTTATGCCTCTGTTGACTGCTGTGTGTCTCCTCTCGTGCAGTCGCAGCCATTTACGACTCCACACTGAACATCAGAAACAATAAATGTCCAACCTTGCTTGGAGTTCTCAGCGGGAAGAAATATCAAGCTGATCTATACGTAAGGTACAAGTAAAGATGTGTTCTGTTCTGTCTGGTAGATGGTTACATGAGATTTCTAGTATCCTGTTTATTTCCTTTGCCATCCCTAGCTTGGCCAAAGTAATTATCTGTGAGATCTGACTTCCCATCTGGTTGCAGGAGAATCCCTCTAGAGAATATCCCAGAAGATGAAGCAGAATGTGCAGCTTGGCTCCACAAGCTCTACCAGGAGAAGGTCAGTGCGAATAGCAGTGCAAAAAAACTGATAGAGTGGAGTTATTTTTCTTATTTGTGTATCGATTCTCTGGCTCCTTGTTTATGCACTTCATTGTCATATGATGCTACAACATCTGCATTTTAGTGTACTGTGTTAAGTGCATTGTGCTAACTGCTTTAATAAATTGGAATAGGAATTTTATTGTTTTGAGTCTCTTGAGCTCTGTTTATACATTTTCAGTCAGTTCCGTATAATGATACAATGTATCTTGGCACATCTATTGTGATATGTATAGTTGGGTCTTTGCCAATACCCAACCCAACCCCAAACTGAGTACATTTTGTTCAAAGTTTCTTAAAGACTTGAGCGTCTTTTGGTGGCCTTAACTAGACTTTGTTTTTCTTCATCCCTTATCCTGGGGGCAAAGAGTCTTCATTGCTGCTAAGTAAATTTTCAATCTGTGTTGGCTAATGGTCAAAAATGTTGAGCTTTTCAACATCACCACACTGCAGTTGTTTTTGCCGTTACCTTACCTTACCTTACCTTTATTTCTGGAGACGTGCAGCAACACGCTCTCCATAGCACGGTGTCTGTTAAGGGGTTTGGTATCAGTTGTGTATGTATGACTGCACCCACAGGACAGCTTTCAGGAGCAGTATGCACAGACCGGGCGTTTCCCTGGGACTGTAATAAACCCACCACGCCGTCCCTGGGCCTTGATCAACTGGCTGTTCTGGACCTGCTTGCTTGTCTACCCTCTAGGCCTCCTAGTTGCTCAACTTTTAACGTCTGGATCTACATTCACCATCCTCATGTCTGTGGCTCTCTGCTTAGCAGGTTGGTTTCATGCATTCAAGTTCAGGGCGACCTCACCCTGACATAGGTACCATGCTCCTTCTCACAGTTTAACCAGCTCTTTTTTGTCCAAAAATTCCGTAAAGCAGCGGATTTGACAACTCCAATGTAAGTTCCCCTTTTCAGAAAATATGAATCATCAGTCTTGGGAGCATGCCCTCGTTTTTTCTGATTTAGCACATTAAAATATTCATCCATTTGAAGAGTTGCACTGAGGTGTAAAATGGAGAAAATGTTTTCTCTTACAGCATGGGTTCATGAAGAGCATGTCACGATTACCACAATCATTATACCCAGAACTGTTCAATTGTGTGTAAAATTTCAAATTGAAATCAGTCTTCTGTATCCTGACATAGATGAAACACAAAAGAGCCAGCAGAGTCTGATAATCAGCAGATAAATTAATCATTGTTAAACTAAAGTGCGGCATTCTGAATAATTTCAATATTATGGTTCTTTACTGTTTGTTAAGGTTTACTAACTCTTGGCTTCCAGTCTTAAATTGATTAAAGTATTACAGAAAATTTCAGTTCTGTGGCACTAGTTTTGCAAACACTGTTGAAAGCGTCTAGCAAATGTAGGATCTAAATCATTGTCATGTTTTATATTGACCTATCTGCAAAATACCTGGTAGCCACCACAATTTTTTTTTACTTCTTGATTAGATTAGCTAAAGTTTAATAATCAAATAATTATCATCTCATCGAGTCCTACCCTACTGAATTGACTCTCTGAATCTTTCCTTGTCAGTTTCACTGGGTGTTCGCTGGATGATCGGCCAGACTGAGATTGACAAGGGCTCGAGCTACGGGAACAAGGAAGCTCCCCTGAACAACTAAGCAAACCTGACATGCTTAGAGCTGCTCCCTGTAACAGCTACTAATCTGCAAGCCATCGTCTTCAGGAGGAAACATTCGGCAGGACTCTACCCACCCAACAAGCTTGAACCTGCTTGACAGCACAGTGCACACTTAGTATTGCCGTGTAAACGCTCTAGAGGCCAAGGCTCTGGAAAACGGCACTGGAGAGTACGGTTTTAATGTATTAAATTTTCTATGGAAAAGCTACAATATCAGAATGTAAGACCATTTTAAATTATGGCCTTAATAGACATCTCAGTTCAGGAAGCCGACATGTGCAATCTGTACAGCTTTTCACAGTCAACACAAAACTAAAAGTTAGCCTGACTGAAAAATGGACTACCTCTTCAGATATCAATGTACTGCATAAGGATTGATATTTTTCATGGTTCAAGATAATACACATTCCCTTTTCTTAAAAAAACGATTTGTTTATTAATATTGTTTGTACATAGCAAACACTGTAAGAGCAGCAGAGGACCAGAAGTTGTGGTGTGTGTCAGTGTTTGTATATGGTTGTGTGGATGTTTTATATTCAGCAGCAGGGAGGGAGAGCAGAACCCATTTCTCCTCTTTAGTTGGCTATGCTCCAGTCACATGAACAGCTCCTCACCAGCGACTAGACTTGGACGTTGCTCCAAATGCCCACAAAGGCTTCAATACTAACTTGACATTTACTCCTCGGCAAAGGCAAAGAAAAATACATTTAAAAAAATCCTTCCTAGTGCCCAACCTTGCCAAAATGAGTGTTAAATTAATTTTGCATTTTTTTTTGGATGGTGTTCATTTCATAAAGATAAAACGGCATCGCCTACTCCTGTTCAGTGAGGTTTAACACATCCAAAGACCGAAGGCAAGACTCCTGCTTTTAACTTAACTTAAAGGCCCACTGAAATAAGATCCCTTTCCCCCATCTCAACTGCCCCCTTCAGGGTAAACAGTTTGTAAAAAGTGCCATAGCTTTTGTTCTCCCCACCCCCCATTTCTTAAAAAAAAAAAAAGTATTCCTCATTGCCTTTTCAGAGGTCTTCACAAGTGAGAACAACAAATGTGGCTATAATTACTTTAACTTTACAATATTGTTTATACAAGGATCAAAGCCAGTCCTATTCTTACAGTATGTACATCCTCCCCCCCTCCTCCCCCTCAGTCCGCGGGTACATTAAGACACTACCCTCTACCTCATAGGTCCAGTTGTCTTCTGAAATGATAACATTGTACAGTTCCTCAGTTTAGCTCCATGTGCCTGTAGCCAGAACTTCTTTTCTCTTCTCCGTGTCCACAGTTTTTGTTTTTTTTTTGTTGCCAACAGCATGTACAGTAGTGCTTTACTTTGTAAACTTAAAAGCCACAGAGCAGGTCCCATTCACTCTTCATCCGTACAAACCTGAGACAGAGACAAGAGACAGCAGTCAGTAAGCACACGTGACAAACTGGTGGATTTCTAAGCGCTTCAGAATACCGTATGTCATTTTGGATGCTTTCTCATATTTGAGTGGTTATTTAGTTTGGGAGCAGGGCTGTGTGATGTGGACAAAAACAAATCTCACATATCTCTTTCTCTACACTAAATATCTCCAGCAATATTATGATGCATATCACAAAATTGATATATCGATAAATTGCTCAGTCTTACGTGGGATTATCCCAACAACCGGGGGAACAGGAAGTTCTCTGATATCACAAATCTGCTGAATTTGACCACAGCCAATGCCAAAGGAATGGAAGTCATGGTCACAGTTTCATAATTTTTATCCATTTACCTAAAATATTTCAATGAGGGTGTTTATGCTTTTATTTTGAAAAATGTAAGTTCAGCCATGACAAGAAAGAAATTCTTTTAATATGTGCATTTTAACTGTACATGCCATAGCAGTGTCTCACCTTGACAAACGTGTGGTCTAGCAGCATGCTAGCTGTCCAGCGGCGTTTGGGTTCGCTCTCCAGACAGTGACCTAGGAAGTCCTTTCCCTCTGTGCTCAGCTTCTCAGGGATGGGGGGTTTGTGGCCCATGCCCACTTTGTACATGATCTGGAAGTTGTGCTCGTACTCATGCCAGGGCCGCTGCAGGTGGAGGAAAACATGAGGAGAGAGAGACAAGTCACAGGCTGTTTCACACTGTGATTTTGTAGTGAAGTGAATTAAGTAGTGAGGGAAACTCGCCTGAAGCAATGAATGTACCAATAGTGGGGAAACAACTTTCTCTTTAGATATTTTTGACTTGCAGTGACAAATTTGTGATAGTTCAAATTAAATTTCACTGCTCTGGAATTTGCATTAGGTTTACAACACTACCGGCTCAGTTAAATTGCTACTGAAACAGCAACTTAGCTTGCATCTTAAATTTTTCACTGAAAAGCTGATTCTTTTAGCACAGGAGCACAATCTAGTGAAATTAGATGCTGCGTAAATCTATGTGATCTGAGGGCTAATTCAAGAGATAATTAACTTTTATATGCAGTGGAACAACATACTGAGCGTCTCGTGAACAACAAATAAAAGCTTATCTTCACTTGTGGGCACACATAACAGAATTGCAATACTGCAATACAGTAATTTAAGTATTTCAGTCTCTGTATCATCCCTCCATTATAGAAGACAAAGGTCAGACCACAGTATATGACTAATCTCTGCTGTGATTAATCTAGCCCTCCAAACAAGCTTACCTTGATCTATAGATTGAAAAAAAGCCTGAATGTGGTGCAGTAATGTGGATTTTCCAATGTGAAGGATTTTCGATTCTGTGATCTCTCAGAGTTGACTTACTTTTCCAGTCACCATCTCGATGAGGACACAGCCCAAACTCCAGATGTCTGCTGCTCGTCCATGACCTTCGCCCTTCGCTCTTGTTATGACTTCAGGTGCCATGTATGCTGATAAAGATACAATAAGATGAGACTTAAATGACCCCAGAGGGGAACTGGATCATTGTAGCAGACAATAACAGCATAGAGCAGAGAAAAACAACAAACGGAATATGAAGAAAAACAGAACAAACAGTGAAGAATAACTGACAATTGCAGCACTACAATTTATTGCACTGTATTGCAATATGTGATTTTATGGAATACATGCTGAAAATGTGCATCACCATGGCTATGCAAGGCTGCATATTTACGCAAAAAAAATAGGTCTGCAGAAATGCATCAGGAAAAAGGGGAACTATGACAAAATGTCAAAACCACTGCACATGCCACATGACATTTAAACTCTTTCAGCACGATCGTGTATGAAACTTAAATAGTGCAAACCTGAGGAATACATCCACAAATGGATTCTCTTGTGGGTTTCTTGAGCCCTAGTGACCTCTGGTGGTGGGATACAAGCACAAGATTTAATTTCTCACCTGCTGTTCCAAGGGTGCTGTTCACCTCCCCAGGCATGGTGTGAGTGTTGTTCTTCAACTTGACAGAGCACCCGAAGTCACCCAGCTTGATCAGACCTGATGAGGTCAGGAAGATGTTGGCTCCTGTTAAGAAAACAGAAGATCAGAGTCAGCTGTGGTGATTTTTCACAGGTGTTTTGAATTCTGGCGCTGGGTTTAATCAGATTTAATTTTATCATATCTGGAAAATTATCTTCTTGGACTTCAGCTTCATGCATTCAGGAATGACAGAATAAATGCCTCATCATGCTACTGAATTACATTTTATTC
>OMLF01016359.1:29811-41873 GCA_900302615.1 Holocentrus rufus | reverse complement strand
TCTTTTGATAATATTTACAAATGGGAACAGAGAGCCAAAGTCTTTTCCAACTCTATGTTGAGGAGATAAAACCACCTACAAATCTGCCAGGGGACATGAATGAAACCACCTATCTGTTACACACTTAATAATAAAAGACCTGGTTTGTTCCCTAGAACGCAGAATATTTTATCTTTACATATACTTTGATAAATATGGATAAGCATCTTATTCCCTTCAGTGTATCACACATCAGGAGGTTTACCTGTTTATACATACTTTAACCTGTGGTGATATTTCACCTTGATCAAAATGAGAAGAGTTAGTGAAACACTGCTAATTACTCACAATGGGTAATGTAAAAAATGAGGAGACACATCAGACATTTAATGAGGCAAGTTTACCTCGCCCTTGTTGCTTTAGGAAAACAACATCTCTCATATTGTGTGTCCAAAACGAGGTTGGGGGCTGTCATGTCACTTGGACTGTGTTAAAGATCCTGCCCTTCACAATTCACCAAACAATGCTGACAGCCAGGTCTGTCAAGGGAAGCCCTGGATGCCAAAGTGCCTCAGAGTCTGATCAAAGGGCTTGTTACGAATTTATTCACGCCCCATGGTCACTTTGTTACCAACCCAATTATATCACAGCTAAATGTTTAGTCAATCAGAGGGGAGGGAAACAGTGCCCTGTCCTCATACGAGCGCCTGGCTTCATTTCACTTCACATCAGCCAGTGTCGTATCACTGTACTGCAGCAGTGCAATTGCTAAATCATCTGCTCATAATGTCTCCCCAACTCGAATTAAGTGGTGTGAGCATATGGTGCCATTTACGATGACAAATGTAATACCGGTGACAATGAATCTAATTGAAACGTGTGGCGGTGGTGATAAGTGCCCACGATTCGTTTGCATATTTACTAAAGCAGAGCTGATCGGTAGATGTGGGCGTGTGATTTCATTAGATAAACTTCACTCCGTGTCACTGGAGCCGCTGTTGATTGAGTTCCAGGTGTTCATTAAAATGGGCTTATCGAGGAACAGATGATGATGATGACAGGTGATGATGGCAGTTAATGCAACTGTAAAGGTACGCCTAAAGGTCCTTTTCTGGAAACCCTTAAGGAGAATGACCCTTGTGTGGAGGAGAAAAGCCAGGTACTCTGTTTGTATGGTTACCATAGAAACTACTAACAAAGCTTGTGGTACTTATTTTGCTCAAGTGTTCCCTATGTTCTGTCCTGGCTACCTCACAGGATGTAATTGTGTCTACAACTGGCACTTGTTCAGCTGAAAATGTCATACAGGTGCTGCACACACACTAACACCATCCACTGAAACTAGTTCTTCAGGAACTTATTCTTTAACTTAAGCAAAGACATTTCTTGTTTTGTTAGAAAATATAAAATATAGTAATCAAGCTAAGAGTAGACAGCAGTTTCAGTCCCACCTCATGGTGGGGAAAAAAAAAATCAGCTAACCACTAAATCAGGAAAAAATTATCAGCAAAACAAAATTCTATTCTATTCTATTCTATTCTATTCCATTCTATTCTATTCTATTCAAGGGAATATCCATCCTTAAATACATTACCTCTTTAAAACAGGTATTGGGGGATGCACCAAGCATTTCTGGGACCATTTTGTTCCTTGATGGTGTATTTCTCTTATTCCCAATTGTAACTGGCCAACTTTATCTCCAGCAGAGCCACAATGGAGTTTGATTGCGGTGACTTTTTCGGCTATCCAAAACTTCAGGTGGTAATCATCAGGTTTTGGCGTCCGTCCCTCGTTTTCAAAAAGTGAGGGCTTCTTCCTCAATTTACCATATATGAATTTCTTCATGCACTTCTAATGCAGCTGCATGATTTGTTACATTTTGAATAAGGGCTGTGACTTTCACTTTACCTCAAGTTGAAAAACTCTCACTCTTGCTCTTACTTGGGCGATTGCGATTGCTCTTCCCACCTGTAACCCAGAGCTAATTGCAACAAGGTCAGGCCTGTTCTCGGTTGGTGAAAGCCATTCTGGGAAATGCGGACATCACTACCTGAAGTAGATTAGGCAGGTTGAGGGAAAGTGTGTACATCAAGAAAGGTGGATTACAACACTGCATAACAAATTAAATCCTAAAAGGCATTGAACACCACAGATTAATGGTGTATGACAATATATCCAGAATTTTTCCTTCAATGCTCTCTTTCTCCTCTTTCCATGCACATTGACTGTGGCAATAACACCACATGGTTGCTCCTGCACCTGCAGCTGTTGAAAACATATTTTTGGAGTTAGAAAAGGGAAAATCCTTTACATAATGGACTTGCTTTTAATACTTTCAGTACACAGTGTCTTTGACGGGGGACAGCCTTATTGATAAACATTCCACCTCAGTATTACAATAGTTTGAAAATGCAAATTGCTTCACAGCCATTGCAGTAAAATTGGTTTTCAAGCTGCAGAGAAAATGAGGCCTGCCAGAGGCCATGGACTGGGCAGTTTCATGAATTTGGACAGCAACAAAGGGGATGTGTCCAATGATTGAAGTATTCCAATGTGGTTTACATTCAGTGGGAAAAAGGAAAGGTTTTATATGTCCAAATCTGGCAGTGTGTCTGTAGAATAGCGCAGTGTGGCTGGACCTAATCAATACCCCATATCTTGCATTATCCAGGGCCACCATGTGCTGGACTCAGTGTGTCTGGCTCAAAGAGCAGAACACACAGCTGCCTGGCTGGCATCAGAGGAAAAAGTCCAGAGCGAGGAGTGTACTTTGGAGAGAACCCAATTCCAGCATCAGATTTCAGATGCATGCCATTCGCCTGATTACATCAGTGAAGAGGATTAAACTGTGATTTTATATAATGCTCTCTCATGGCTTAACATTTCCAAGTAAGATGCATTCATTTCTCTGAGAGGACCCTTAATAACTTGCAATTCCTTTCAAACCACAGTACTACAATGATGAATAATGGCTCAAGGGGTTCACAATAGCAGATTACAAACAATCCCACCCTCGTTGTCGTGGGTGTCCTACAGAAACCTGGTATCTAAAATTTTGGCAGTTTATTTTCTTTTCATTGCAGTTGACAGCTGACATTATCTTCCATGTGCAGAAAAGGTTTTGAAATCTTGGAATGAAGCCAAACGTTTGATGGGGGAAATCATCTTTTTTTTTTTTCCAGTTCATGAAAAAGTTAACTTTCTAGAGAGGGAAGGTTTCTACGGGACACTGATGACATGCAGTCACTGAGAGGAAAGTAATATTGCTGTGATATTATTCAGCACCAGATGGAAGGATAACATATGCTGATTACACCTGCCAGACAGTTCACAGTTGGAGAAAAGTAGAAAATAACATCCCAACGAACATGAAAATGGAAAATGACAATGGACTGACAGAAACAAATACATGCAGTACTTTAAGAAATTTATCATAAAAGAGAATGATAATGCCAGGCAGCCAGAACAAATTTCTCACTGTTTCCAGCTGGTCATAGTTTGAAGTACTCAGTTAATAAAATACAAGAATGTATTGATCAAATGGGTAGTTGAATTAAACACATTTAAAATGAGATACTTGTTATGCTGCATATCACACTGGCATTTGGGTCAATATAAATTCCATTTAAATGCACAAGTCTTAATTATTGAGAACCTCAAAGGATTGGATTTCTTACATTTTTCTTACAGCACCAGTCTAAAAACAATATTAAAATATGCATTGGTGTTCTGCCAATGGAAATACATATTTAGCTTCTGCATTACCACATAGCTGGGATCCATGAAGATGCAGGGCAATCTGAACAAAAAAAGCACAGTGATACAGAAGTGACATGGCTTAAGATGCCCTTAAAAGTAATAAAACTCAGCATGTAGAAATTATTTCACGAAGCATTCAAAGGCTTATATTTTTCATTACACACAATCCAGCATAATATAGATATTATCTTTAGTGTGTCATGATATAATTTAGATATTATCTAGCATTAATCACAACACTGTCATAATCACATAATTGAAAAAAAATATTGAACCAATATTGAACAAAGAGAAATTCTGCTGTTTGATGATACCAAATTCAAAGGCTTGTCATATCTGCAAATGAGGATGCAGAAATTTGTGCAATGGTGCATAATATATATAAAATAGTGCCTTCAAAATAATGAGATGCTTACTTGTGAGGTACGATAATGAGCTCACTATACCGGGTGTTATGAAAGGTCAGCGATCCCCCCTCACATAGCTCCTGCACCTGTCCTGAGCCTGCTGCCATGCAATTATCCAGTAGGGACCAGAGATGCCAGTGCCCAACACCTGTCGCCACCCTCTCCACCTTCTCTTTTTACCACTACAAATGATCCCCTCTCACGAACTCTTTTCCCTTTCCTCTACAGGTAATGCAGAACACCTGATGAAAATATCGTATAGTCTTACTTCAACATGTCTTCATCAGTAAAAAGCCTTAAAAGTGCAATGTGATATGATGATTTCCTGGCAAGTAAATATCAGGAGGACTTATTGAATGGTAAAGTAAACCGCCAACATTGCTCTGAAGACTTTTGCATTCAAAAACAGAAGTAAGTCAAGGCCGTGTTTTTGTTTGAACGCCCTCCCACCAAGTGTGGCACCCTCCCATGGCTCCTCAAAGCACTTGCAGTTAGTGAGGGTTATCACATCTGGGTGCACTACCTTTTGTTTGTTATTGTCCCCCCAAACCAATGAAATCGGAGGGGGCGGGACTATAAGTCGGTGTGCATCTGTTTATTCGTCTGTTCATCCATCTGTTCATCTGTCCATTCATCAAACAGATGAGCTTAATTTGTTGGGAAGGTTGGTCATGGGCCAAGGAAGAAGTGGCTAACTTTTCACACACCAAAAAGGGGTGTGGTAGTGGGCGTGGCATATCACAATATATTCAAAGGCATAACTTGCAAACAGATGCCCAGATTTCCACCAAAGTGGGTGGGAAGGCTGATCATGGGCCAAGGAGGAAACGGCCTTGTGGGGTGAGCTAACACATCACACCCCTTGGCTAAAAGGGGGCGTGGTAGTTGCCATGGCTTATCACAAAAAGGCTCAAAACTTCTGAACTGATTTACACATCAATACAAAACTTTGACCAGGTATGACATAGGCCCCAAAAGACCTGATTAACTTCTTCTTAACTGATTCAGTCAAAAGGGGGCAAGGCAGGGGCATGGCATACTACATAAAGTCACTTAACTACTATAGATTGTGTAAACCAACAAATTTTGACATAAGGTTTGTCCTGGGCTGAGGAACAACATATAAACTTCTCACACTGATTGGGCCACGCCCTCTTCCTCTCAGGCCACGCCCACATCCTATCAGGTCACACCCACTTCATCTCAGGCCACACCTTTCAGTTTTTTGCAGTTTCTCCAAAGGGGCCCTTAACACATGGCGGTTAGGGTTAGGTTCATTCATTCCTTTGTTTATGTGTTCATCTCATGAAATGTTAAGTGAATGAAAAACTCTCTACCCACAATAGTTTTTTTTTTTTTTATATATCCAGCTGCATCACATGGTACTGAACAAAGAGTGTGGATGTCTGCCAGAATAACCTGCAGATGCTGCCGCCATAGTTTATGTCCACTTCTTCCACACCACAAGAACTGTAATTGGTCCGCTTGGCCACTTTGTACATCTTTCACCATGTTTCAGTTGATTTTTGCTGTATCAATGAAGCTATTTGAACAGACAAGCTGAGGAGATTCCCAGATATGTTCATTTTTAGGACACTTCATCCCCCTTTTTTATAAGGACTTCCAGATGTCACCAAATACCTCAAAACTGTTGTTTGTACACCACCAACATCACCAACAGTAGATGATCTTTTTCCTTTTCAGAGTATGTATATGCAATTGCTGCAGTATTTATATTTGCTTTGTTAGCATGGAATTAATAAAAAGCTGGCACTGCTGTCTACAATTTCAGCAGCGAAAAAACACACCAACACAGAGATGTAAATGCTGCAACAGTGTAGATACAGAACACTCTGACACAGAAGTATTAATCAGCCTTTACACAAAGAACAGTGCAGTGCATACAATTAAAATGAGAACAAAGATGGCATTACAAGATTTTCAGCAACATGTCTGTGTCTAGAGAACAACATAGAATGTGGAAGTGTGCTGTGAGAAAATGCTTTCACAGTACGCTCTCCATACAGACAGGGGACTTCCAGCAGACCTATATAGGCTACAGGAACCTGTGAGTGAAATAAAAAAAATAAAAAAAGATAAAGGCGATATAGGCCTCGGCTCCGAGACGTCAACAGCACTCACAATCATGTTTTATGGTGCTCTCTGTTTCAGCTGCATTTCAGAAGTTTTGTTCCGTTTTTAAAGGGCAGCAATGACATCAAACCCGCGGGGAGGAAGCCATTTAGCCATCCTGCGACAGATACAGGGATTAAAATTTGACAGAAGGCCTGATTCGAATGACAGATAAGGGGAGGAACAATAGCGTAATGTGGGCTGTCAAGCAGAGGATATTTGAAAGGGAATCAGACCCAGCTGTCGAGAAAGGTTTTTCCTCTCTCTTTGAAAACCTTTTTCCTGACATATGAATGGCCCGCCTCCTATTGAAACATGCGGTAGCGGCAGTGCAGTCGATCTGCTTGCTCCACATCAACTGAAATGCATCTACTTGCTTCTCCCATGGTTAGAGTCTTTACCTTTAGCCTCATAAAGGGATTTCATAATGATTTCATGTCAAAAAGATTGTCAGTGCTATAAACAAACAACATCAATATACTCTTCTGCTCCCTTTAGAGGGTTCATCCTCACTAAAGCATGCTATGCAGCCAAGTTTGGTCCAAACCCACCCAAATATTTTAAATTCTAGTCGAGATTGCCAAGGTTTCGAAGGATACCAAACATGTCTGGCTGAATTACACTTAAATGTATTAAAAATGATGCACAAGACATCTAGATATTTTCTATTTTATGTAATGCCGTGGCCATAAAACAATGGCATCTTGGCTTTAACTATTTCACTCAATATAAATGTGATGTAGCTTTAGTGAAGGGCTGCAACAAGCAGATAAAGAATGTGATATTGTCTAAAAGTTCTACCTTTGAAGCAACTTAAGGGGAAATTTAATTTATTATTTAGTAATTATTCATTCTTTAAAATACAAGTACCATAAATGTATTACCGTCAAAATGTCAATGCACAGTAAAGAAGCTTACAAACATGCTTTTACAGTAGAGTATGTATGAAGAACACCATGAAGAACAGTATGTATGAAGAACTGTCACATTTAAATGAATGAAGAGTGATATCCAAGTCTGCTAGGAAGATTGCCCAGAAACATACAGTATGCCATCTCAGTTCCTTGCATATGTTAGAAAGAAATGCACATCGAACATCAAAACTTCCAATTACTATGCCAGGTGTGTGAATCCATGTAACTTTCCATATGGTGAACACTGTCAGCATACATTATATAAGTCTGCACATAATAGGAGTGAATTCCCAATCTGCTTTAGTCGATCCATGAATATTGAAATGTGAGCAAATTCATTTGCCTTCATACAAATGCAATAATGCCCAATCTGTTTGTGCTGTTTGGCCAACAAACAGGGAGAACGAAGAGATAATCAGACCCAAGAGAACCCGTCCCTTAATGCTGTTGCCACTGTAGGTACTTGTCCACATTTTTTAGCCTTTTAACCCCTTCCTCACCTACCTTATTGTTATAATTGCCTATGAAGCACATAGTTCGTGTGCTTGCTTTTGTTTGCAGTTCAGCAGATCCGCCCTGCTGAATGACCTGCACTGATGATAGCAGTCATGGTGATTAGCTTGAATATCGGGCCGTGCTGGGGAACAGATGGACGGCAATCACCAGCTCAATGTTGTGCAGCCGAACAAATGTGGGCTTTTGGCAGGAGGACTATTGTTGTTGCTCAATTTTCACGGTCGACAAGTGTAGAGTTCATGCAGGTTCACCTAGAGAGAGACAGAGAGAGCGAGGGCTTTTTTCGCCCGGCCCAGACATCATTTCTTCTCGGCTAATGAGAGGCAAAAAACCCCACCTCTTCTCCCACCTAAACTCTTTGTTGAAAAATAATCGGAATGATTAATGCTCGAAATAGAACTGCTGAGTTTCGGCTCGCCTGATAACCTTCCCCGGATTCAGCTCAGGCCCAATTGTCTCGTAATAATACTATGCGGCGTTTTCATTGAAATTGCTTAGAATGAGAAGGCCCCTCTGTATTATGTGAAAAAAGGGTCATTTACTTGCATCTCGGAAGGAGTGGAAGGCCAGGTGCTTTTATATCCTCTTGAGATGATAGCTGCATTTTCTGTCTTCAGCAACAATCAGGCATCCTCATTCAAACACTGATATCCCTTTATGCTGCGCTCTTTACTTTCTCTTCAGCCAAATTAAAGTCGCATATAGCTATAGCTCAGAAACTTTATGAGGTGCTATTACAAGTATTAAATGGCATGTCAAAAGGCATTCAGTCATGGTTGGACATAAGCTGTTGAAAGCAAGCCGTGGCAGAGCCACGGCTTACATAACGTATATTCCTTTGTTGGCCTTTCAGTATAGGGAAGACTTGAGGACACAGGTTAACAGGCAAGGGGAGCCTTCCTCCAGCTCTGGACGCTTTGTTAGGCTGTATTTGTTTTGTACTTCTGTTTGGCTCGGTAAAAGCCCAGGAGATGCATAACCCATAGTTGTCTCTGTTCCCTTCAGCTCAGACAAAACACACTCATACATGCACACACACGCAGCCAGCCCCCCAGCACACAAACATCCTGCTGGGCCCCCCTGCCAGCCAGCCTCTTTTAAGAGAGAGCAAAAAGCTAGATCTCTTATCAGACTCATATTATCAGCTTGTGTCTGTCTCAGCCAGGTCACACTGGGTGATTGGTAAGTGCAAAGTAAAAACATATATCTTTCTCTTGTGGCCAGTCCCTTCATTATCATGCTTATCAGTTTAGGGTCTGATAATACAGTGATATTGTTTGATGTTTTCATTCTACTCCTTGAATGTGAACCTTGAATCCTTGAATGTCCTTGAAAGTTTTTTTTTTTTTTTTAATTTGAGCTATATATTCTCTTAGTGTCACTACAGTGGCATGGACATGCGTAGGCTATGGACAGAGACAGGCTAATATCAGAACAGAGAAAGTGTAATATCAGAGTTCTACAATACACCTCCCCTCCATAGTCCCCGTGTCAACTACCACAGCAGAGTGCAGTTTCTCCAGTCTACATCCCCTAAAGACATTTTCAGTCCATGATGACTGAAAAATGGCTCAAGCACCTGCTTATTTTTTAAGTATACACAAAAAATTCACAAATGAACTTGTGGCCCACATTTTTGGGGGGCAATCAAGTAATTAAGCACATCTGGCTACTCAAGAACTGTTTTTTCCCAAATCTGTAGTCAAATGTGCATTGGTTGTACTTTTTTGCTGAGAGTATTATTGGTTTTATTACTGTAGTAGCAATCCTTAACTGCAGCTGTCCATGGTACTGAAATGCAGTACATTTGAAGGTATTTAATAGTCCTTTGTTTGGCATTGGCTTTTTTGTTGTCTGGCCAACACATTTTGTTGACGTAAACATGCCCGCTTGATTTTCAAATAAATTATGTGATCTCAACTTGGAATACAGTTAAAGTGATGATTGACAGTGTGATCAATGTCTGTCTATCTATCTATCTATCTATCTATCTATCTATCTATATTTATATATGTATATATATGTATATCGGAATACTGAACCCAAAGTATCTTGGTGATCTTGGAACTTTTTGTGGGTTTCCATTTTGTTTCGCTTTACCCTCCACTCCCCCTTTTGCTCTAAAGGGTGAGAAGAAGCATGTGAGCTGATAACAGCCCTTGATCTGTGATAACAGCCATTCTGTTATCAAGGCCAGATAAGGTAACATCACACAGAAACTATGCAGTTAGAATCGTGCAGCTGGAATGAAGCTCTTTAGTATTTGCAAAGTAATTTATTTATTTTGCTGTAAAGCAATACAGTTGGCACACAATGTACACTGCAGAGTAGACATTGTCAGTCTTTTTGGCATTGGTCCGCAAAATTAATAAAAAATTAGTTTGATATTTTTGTTATTCTGTAGCTAACTAGACAAATGTTGACCCATTGACATCATTAAGAGATATTCTTAGCATAGCTACAATTGTGTTTAACAGGTTTCAGTGTCAGCCCCTAAAGAGCAAGGGCTTCTTGTGTTTTGCAGCAATGTTAAACACACATACAGGGGGAAATCCAGCATGAAAGAGAGAGAGCTCACTTCTTTCTCCCATTAAGCTCCACTGTAACTGCAGGTGTGTTTAGTGACTTTACAAATGGAAAAACAGATTTACAACCTGAAAGAAGAAAATGGCACCAGAAATGCAATGCAAGTCACCAGTTCCACCAGTTTTCAAACTGTGTTTTTAGGGTGGATTTTTCCATTAAGGATTAAGCCTGACTGTAGACTCCAGTAGGTTTTCTGTGTGGGAAGAGGAAGTAAGTGGGAAGTAGAGGGTTAATAACACACCTTTGCTTGTGAGACAGCGTGGAAACAGCTCAGAGCCCTAATGCACATCATTTCATTACCTTCACCGGGGCATGTTTTACCACAATCACACAGCTCAGCGGGAACTCTAAGGTTCATCCCCGGAATCAATCTGGTTTCACTGACGCGGATATTAGAGGTGATATTAATGTTTTAAGTGCAGAGATATTGATTAGTAGTCAGCCCCAAAGACGGAATAAACAAGGTTATTTTGTTTCTGAGAAATGTAAAAGAAAACAGAGGTGCATTTTTTGTGCTGACTGCAGATGGGTTTTGAACTAATTGCTATAGTATGCAGTACAGCAAGTGAACAAAAGGCAAAAGTCATTTGTCACCGCTCTACATAATGAGAATATGATTTATACTGCTTATCTATGTGTTTTCTTACCATAAATTGGACACATTAAGCATTTGAGTCTGTATGACATTCAAGTTGTAAATATGGAGTTTTGTAGTAATGTAAGAGTGCTTATTAGAAGTGAGTCTTAATAACAAAGACCAAAGACACCTACTTTGATCATATTTTCTCAATAAAAATATGTTAACATTTTACATTTATTGCAGGCATTCCTCTCAAAAACTCTCAAGAACAGTAAATTACTGGGTAATTACAGCTACTATGTAATGTGTGCACACGAATTTGAAATACCTGAAAGACTACCCATCAGCTCAAGTAACTACAATATAGGTGTTACAGGTTAACATCATGGAGCACTTCGGAACAGGCATGTCACCCATGAATTAAAGAGCAATCCTGTCGCTACTGAAGGTTTAAGAGCCAGCTAAATTTTAATTGTGAGGATTTTGTTTTGGAAATAAGGCAGTAGGTTTCTATAAATGAGCTTTTGTACTCCTCCTTTTGGAAACTGTTGATTAGACTTCCCCCTACAACAACCAACTCTTAAAAACACACACACACACACACACACACACACGCACACTCACACACACATATTAGTGTAGATATCTGTCCCTATACCATCACACACTGGTTCCAAATGACAGCAATAGGTAAGTGTTGGAATTTTAATGACTTTCATTGATACTTGGACTTAATGTGGGTTTTACATGTTTTTTGTTTGTTTTTTTAACCTAGGCTGCTGGTCAAAAAAGTACCTGACATTGTTTAGAACAGCAGAATCCTTGCATGAATATTTCACTTCCGGGTTAACTGGTGTTACAATCTTCCAACCTGACTAAAAGTACAGGAGTGTTTTCTCCAGCGATCTCTCATGAACACTACACACTATGAACAGAAGTCAGAGTCCGATCCAGAGGTGATTTATTTATAATTTATCATATTAAATTGGTTAAAGTTATACTGAGGTTAGGATTGCCCACTTAAAATGTAGAACATGTATCCTTGCTCCTTACATGGATTGCAAACTAGCAGGTGATTGAGGTGAGGAAGAGGATCAACCATCATTAGTCCAGTTTTCTCTGGAATGCTGTTTCGGAGTGTTAGGTCGGTTGGTTAGTCAAAAAAAAAAAAAAAAAAAATAAAAAATA
>OMLF01016359.1:18156-29791 GCA_900302615.1 Holocentrus rufus | reverse complement strand
TAGACAAAAATTCCTCACCCTGTAGTAGTCAGGGGTGTGTGTGTGAAGGTGTGTGCTCATGTTCATGCCAATTGGCTAAAAGGGGGCGTGGCTATGGGAGTGACTTATCACAAAAATACACATAACTTCCAATTGGAGACTTGCACAAGATTTTGTGGAAAGGTTGGTCATAAGCCAAGGGACAGCTGATTAAGGCTGCATTCACACCTGTGGCTCGTTTGCTTTGTTCCGATTCAGAGGCTAAATGGATGCAATTTTTTGCATATTTCATTTGGGTCGTTTGTGTTCACAAGGCAATAGTCTGTAGAAAGTACAAAGTTGTAAACAAACGCCATGCGCGGACCAGCTGTTCTCTCATTGGTAAGAAATCCCGGAAGGATTTCTTCTTCTTCTACCATTTCGTTCGCTTTGGTTGACGGTTGGCAGCCGGGTGCATCAATGCGCCCCTCTATTGGAGGATGAACCACAGTTATGAGTCAGTTGTGTCGGTTGAGGTGTCGGTTATGTTCTCACTGCAAACAAACCGCTACAGATGTTGAATGGAAGCGAGCCGAGACCACCCCTTCTAGGCGATCTCGGGCCGCTTGTTTTATTCCACTACCGAGTGCGATTGCTGCGTTCACATATGTCCAAACGAACCGATCTTTGGAGAAAACGCTCCCTGTTACAGAACAAACAGACAGGTGTGAATACGTCCTAACTTTTCATGCCGATTGGTAAAAAGGGTGTGGCAGTGGGCATGGCCTATAACATAAAGCTGCATGACTTCTAAACGGATTCACGTACCATGGCCAAACTTTGTAGAAAGACACACACACACACACACACACACACAGACATACACATACATAAACGGACACTTTCACTGGTGAGAGGTTGCCCCGCACCTACACTTTAACCACGCCCCTTTCATAACTTATGAACCATTTGTTGCACTTTTCTGGGAGTCATCATTGGACTCAGCAGAGGTTTCTGTTTTTAATGGTGGTGTGGGTTAGCCCCGCCTTCTCATTCTCTTGGTCCATCAGTTCATTGGTCCAAAGCATCTATCCGTTGATTGGTCCACAAAGCTGTGCCCACCCCATAGCAGCCGCAATTTTCTACCTTTCTACCTAAATTTGCCATGGAGGTCAAGTGTGTGTGAGGTTGTGTGTGTGTGAATGAATGTATGTGGTCGCAGCTATTGTGAATTAGCACTTTTTAAATAGATTTTATATTTCACTTTTGGTTCAATTTGTCGCTCCCTGTGCACTGTGATTTTCTACTAATGAGTATGCCAAACAATCAAATGATTATGATAATAGTATGGGCAAATAGGGTAAATCTATGGGTCTCTCGGTAAATGAGCATAGGTTTCTTCGTTCCTGTTCCACTTGATTATTATGGCTTATGACACAGGTGTTTTTTTAATGTAGTCTCTTATGGGTTGAAGATGTTTCATGACCTGAGAAAACCACTGAGAGACTGTTTAAACATTAAAGAGGCTAGTGAGTAAGGATCATTTCAAAGGTAGCTTTAAGCTTTGCTACTACAGTATAAGTTCCTTTCACTGGCTCACAGGTGTAATTAGCAATTACTATTTTCCCACACTATGCCTGCGAGTTCTCGGAGCAGATTCTTCTCTGACTTCAATTAACTGAGAAACGGCTTGTTAGCACTGCTAGCCTTCTTCAATGTGACCAATGGGTACGCAATATACAGGAGCTCATTAGATTGAGCCCAGCAGTAGGTTTCATTTCATTTTTTGGGTAGCTAAAAAGAGAAATGTACAAAACTTTCTCCCTCACTGTGACAAATATCTGGAATTAAGACTGAAATTGAAAACGTCAAGGGATCTCTTTAAATATGAGTCGCAGCAGGGAGCACGGCCTCAGGGCTGCAGTACTTGTTTATACTCTAAAAGACATTAAAGGATCATGTCGATATATTATTGAGCTGTTTTTCTCGTCTCTTTATTCCAGCAGTCAGTCTACCCCTCACATCTTGACTTTCATCCATCGCCTTAATGTCTTCCAAAAATGCATCTGAAATAGTTTCCAGAGTGTAACTTAACTTTCTGGTTTCATTACTCGGTGTTGTCACTCAGAACTCATATTTGTTTATGAGGAGAAGAATGCATTTTAGATGCACCGTCTGACAACACTGAGTAGTAATCTAATTAGAAAATATATGTGAATCAGCAGAAATTCTAAACATTGTGGGTCAAGGGAGAAGACAGATGATTTTGTAACACTGACATGATCCTTTAAGAACCGAGCTCAAAGGCTTGTCAACCTCAAAAGGCTTTTTTAAATTACTGAAATTACATCTCCTATCTTATCTGATTTCTCCTAAAACACTATCTTAGCCTGAATTAAACTGTTTTGTCAAAACGGTTCTTAAAGGAATTAAGAAAAAAAATACTTGAAAGCATTTAAAGGATGTTTGCTCTTTTAATGTGACTTTAGACAATGGATACAATCAGTTCATTGTGATTCCATTTGGCCAGTTTAGAATATTATGTAAGTTATTTCTTTTCTGTTCAGGTGAGTGTGACAAACAACTATATCACATGATTTAAAGAGAATGTCTAACCTCTGATGGCATCGCAATGCATAAGTTTTGCACGGCAGAACTTCCCAAACAGGAGACGCTTCGGAGGTGGTGTGGGGCGTGGGGGCGGTAAATGCAAATTTAACGCATGAGACAGGCTGCATATGCATGATGGAAGCACGCTACAGTGATCATGCTTGCTGTGTGTGAGATTGGCTTGCATGCGTCTTCTCCTCATTACTTTTTAAACGACTGACTCTAGTGCAGAGGGAAAAGCTGTCTTTATATTTCTGTAAAGTCTCACAGCTCTCAACAGTTCAAACCCATCAGCGACGGATGCATCCACTGTGCCAAGCGCTGTGCTACCTTGGAGCACAGTAATGTCAAGAACATTTTGACTTGTGATTAAACTTGAGCTGCAAAACGCCCATCAGAAATCACTGACATCAGGCAGACCTACAAACTGATTACAGGAGTGGAATCACTGTTTTTTGTCTTAGCTATCATAGTTTATGGATTGGTGTGTAAATCTTTGGCTTCATAGTGATTCAATTTGAGTCAAGGTTCTCTAGTTGGCAATTCACTCTAACCCCTTTAAGTTAAATTTTCCCTTAAATAGCTTTGAAGTTGTAAATTTTTTTTTTTCCACATTGGACAACAATGCCACATACAGTACATATTCTGCTGATTGCAGCTTCATTGAAGCTACATCACACTCATACTGAGTGAAATATTCACACCTGGCGGAGTTGCGGAGATAAAAAATGATTCTTCTTTTTGGAACAAATCATTTTGATTTGAGTCTGTAAACCTTGATTTAAACCAAATCAATTCCATAGTTTTAGCCAAAATTTTATATACATTAAATAAATATGCAATCTTTTTTATTGAAATGTGAAAAAGTGAAATATGAAAGAAAAACTTTCTTACTTTAACATCTATTCAATAAAAACTAGAAAAAAAAGACTCAAAAGTTGCATCTCATAGTATTCTGTTAGATCACTATAGTGTTGTTTTTTTGTTTTTATGTTTTTTTCAATTAAGAGCATTTCATATGGATTCAGGCCATAGTCAAAGCAATTCATTCTATTTGTATCTTTTAGCAGATTCTTTTGAATTAGCAGAATTTAAAATCAATGCATTAATACAATTAATGAATCGCTTCACCCTTATCTAGGAAGGAACTGTGCAGAGATGAATCTCTGCTCTGTACACGTAGAGCACGAAGATGTATTGTTCCACTCCTGGATGCCCATTAGCTTGAGTGGCATCAGTACACTAATCACTATTGCACAACATTTATCTCAAGATGGGATTTTAGGGGGAAGCAGATTCCAAGAAGTGTACTTTACAAGAACATCTCTCCCTCAGCAGCAACAAAAGAACAAGAAAAACAACTTTTAGCTGCTGGAAGATTTTGTGGGCTGCAGAGCAGCACTTACACAAATTTGCTGAAAGGCAAAAACATTCTATACCGTTGGCCCCCGTCTCCTGTTTATCCATGCAAACGAAGATGAGGGAGTGAAGTCTCCAGTGTCTTGTGCTGGCCTAGATAGGATTACAATCAAAGGGAGCCAGAGCAGGGAGCCTATCCTCTTTGCTGCAAACAGAATGAGTAAATGTTTCTCCCCGTGCTCTCCGCACTGTTCTTGTCAAGATGGCAAAGTGTGCTGTGCCATCTCTGAAAGATCCCGAGCCCGGCTTTCACTTTATGGATGTCAAGGCTAATGAAAAGCGCACAACCACAACAACAACAACAGCAACAAAAAGTATGACATAAAGGAGTGTATGAAGAAGAAAGCGCAGGAAATGAAGAGAGAGTTGGAAATGTGTGATGCTCACTAGTTAATCAGAACAGAGCGTTCTCAACCACCGGACAGGCTGTTGAGATGCTGCAGTTTAATAATAACTCCTCACACTGTTTGTCTGAAGACAGAGGCACAGAGAGCGAGAGAGCGAGAGAGAGAGAGAGAGACAGTAAAATGCAAATGGGAGGCGTTCATTCATCATCTGCATCAGCCGCTGGACGCGTGGTCATCTGTAACTGTCGGCGAGATAAGAGCCACAGAGGTTTGAGCGCAGATGTGAGAGGCAGAAAAAGGTGCTTGATCTATTGCCACATATGTTAGACAGTGTGGAGACGCTGGAGATGAATGCCTTCCAGAGGGCTCTGGCTGCAGCCGCCGTGGGAAGTATTTGCAATCTGTCCAACTGCATGTCAACAGATTCGATGACTGACACGGAAGTGGGCTTGTCTCTGGGAATTGTTGCGGAGCTGGCATCCATCCTCTTAACTCGCTTCCCTTGATTCCCTCAGGTCACAATTCCGCCGTGTTCAGGCAGTGTATCATGATAATAAAAATCGTGATACTTCATTGATCCCCCTTGGGAAATTCCCTTTTTTGCTGGACCAAGCTCCTCTGGTCTCCCTCAATCATGCCCAAAGCATGACACGCATCTTCTCTTTGCTTTTCACCTCGCTTCCTCACATAAATGTTAAAGTGTTTGTGATTTAGAGAGAGGGGAACCAGGCAGTTGTTCAGATAATGTGCATAAATAAATGATTACTGCACCAGCTGAAATCCGGTGTGTAAAACTTAAGCATTCGGATGTTGTTCAGCAAAACCAGCAGGGACCTCTCTGGTCCCGATACAGTATTTGTCCTGGAAAGCGTGCTTTGAATACCCCATACAGAAGACACAATACATGTGTTCAATTCGTGTAGGGCAATGGGTTTTGTGAATATATTCTGGGCAGGAGATAAACAATGCCTACACAGAGCACAAAGGCAGCAGCTGTTTTGAGACATTTCATAGTGGTTTCTCCCTGGGGGCTCGGTTTTATTTGTTCTGTCTATGAAATGTCTGCCTTAAAATAGCATGATGTATGGACCCCGCGGTGCAATTCCTGCTAGAGTTGATAGCTACGTTTTGTTTGTTTTCGATGCAATACAGTATTGCAGGTGAGGAAATCTCAGCACATCAACAGATGATTCGCTATTGGGCGCAAGCAGATGAAATGAACTCAAACACATGTAAATCGGCCGCCGAATAAAGCAGATACTCTGTCTTTCACAGATATGCATGTGACTGACAGCTTAAACTGGAACAAGTATAACATGATTATTTGGCATCACTATGGGTGCCTCGGCGGTGGAGGCAGTAATTGTATTTTTCCTTCCCCACAGGAAAGAGGAGTAAAAATGGGCTCACTCGAAAGCTACAGAAATTGCCACTATCTGTCACCATTTAAACATTACCCTGACACAAGTAAGCTGATTTCTCTCTTTTCATAGATTTCCCCGATGCTTTTGTTATGAGGAATCATTTCACTATGAAGGGCCCCCATTTTGCCATATTGAACCCGAGCTCACTAATGGAACAACGGCAGGGAACTTTAGTTAACATCAAACATCTCCCAGAGAAAAGCGACGCCGGCGCTTGGCAGAAGGAGGTATGGATTTATTAGTCTCGCCCTGTTTGAAGTGCCGCAGGTATGGATGCAGCCGGCAGACACCTTGTTATAATTGTGATGAAGCAGCTGTCCTTGGCAGAGCTGATTTGGATTACCTCTCCTCTTTGTAACCCTGACAGCCCAAATGAAGAAGCATTCAACGTCTTTTCCTTGGGCGGCGCCTGAGCTGGGATTTTAAGCAGGCAAACATTAATTAATCACGCCAGGTATCGGACAAACACTCCCCGTAACTGTTTGGGAAGGAGACAGAACCTCATTTACCTCAATATCATTAAATTCAACAATCACTTCTTGTGCTTCTCAGCTCTGTCTCTCTCTCTCTCACTCTCTATCACACACACACACACACACACATTCTTCAGCAAAGATGCAGATCTCTCTTACCATTCCAGTGTCCTGTCTCCTCCACTTCTGTCTCTTTTTTCTGAAGCATGCATTAGAGACTCTCCCTCCCCTCGCTCGCCCCTCGCTTCCCATCGGAAGACAGAGCTCTATAAAGGGTGGCAGCGGATGAAGAATTAATGCGTTTGCCTTCAGTGAAAGTTGTTCGGAAAGCCGTGCTCATTAGGGCTCCCTCTCTGCCCTGTGCGCAGGCCATGGGAGGCAGACAGGGCGGCGGTGGTGGTGGTGGTGGGAGGAGATCGGTGCGGTCATTATCTAGCCTGTTGCTGCTCTCCGGGCTTCAAAGCGGGGCTGCTACAGCTGTCGCCGCTGCATCGCTCCGACATGGTCTTGACAGCTAAGGGCAGAGGGTACGAGCAGAGGCACGGAAAGACGAGACGGCGTCATAGGCTTCATTAAAGCGGGAAGCCCCGTCTCTCTCCGCTCTATTCCTGTCCACCCTGTTTGTCCTGCCTTTTTTCATTTCAGACCCTCGCTCTCCCTGCGCTGGACGTCCACCTCTCCCTCCCTTCATCCACATTTGCCTCCTCCATCTTGACCTGACAGTTTTGGGTTTTTTTTGGTTCCCACACACATATCCCCAAAATTGCTGGTGAAAGATTCTAAAAATCTCCTCTAAAATCTCAACTGCTCACCCCTCATTCTCTGCTCCCACCTTTTGCATTTCAATTTCTTTTCTGCTGCCTCTTATTTTCTTTCTTTCTTATTATTACTTGCGTGTTTTCCACTTTTGCAATATCCCCTTTTACCGGACATTTCTCAGCATTTGCCATTCTTTCGTCCCCACCTCCCACTCTACACTCCCGGTCTCTTCCCTTTAATGATGATAAAGCAAGGTAAAGTGCAGGTCTTGACACTGTAAGGAAAAGGGATTAATCCATGATAAATGATGGGCTACATAGTTAAGTCTATGTGACAGCCCAGAGATGCATGATTGAGTGCACGTTCAGCAAGTGTGTGAGTGTGTGCGTGTGTGTGTGTGTGTGTGTGTGTACCGGCATCTGTAAGGCTACATTAAGTTCACATGGCAGCAGAGAGTGTCCCAAATCTTTCAGTCACATGTGACACAGATCCGATGTTTTCTAATCAGTGTGAACAGCAAAAAGCTGCATGAGGTTGCCTTTTTTTTCCAATTCCAATCTCCAACCACAGAGATGTGAGGTACAGACGCTCCATAACCTACATGCAACTTGTATTTTGGATGCTCACATTGGAATTTGTCAGCATTAATACGACAATGATGAAAAACAATCTGCACACCAATCTGAAGGGGCTGGAAGCCTCAAAAGCAAAAAGTTGAGATCCAATGTCTGTATTTGTTTACTGTGATGTGCAGCACGCTCAAAAGGGAGATTAGAAACATCAGCAGACATTTCAGTCAAGGAAGTTTTATCAGTGCTTGACGTTTGGACCCTGGATCTCAACTTTTTGTACTTTTTTAAGCCGGCCCAGCCTTTTTAGCTTGGTGGGTTATTTTGCCTTGTTGTATTAGCTCTCCCCTCAACCCACACACCCAAGGTTAACTTGTGTTTTTCAGGCAGGTGCAGTTTGGATTCTGCTTTCGTTCTTGAGTTTGCATTGCCATCACTCCCATGACCGCATATAAACTCTACATCTTTCATTCAACTGGAAAATAATGCTATTTACAATGATCAAAAACATGGATTTCCTAACTCTCAAATCTAAAATCTACATCACATCTCACTTGTCTTTATTGAAAGAAATCATTCCCATCTAATATTATCCTCTGTTACATTAGGCTGGTTGTTGTTATTCCTTTGCTTTTGTTTCCTTAGCTCTAAGTTTCTATCTCATGAAATTCAGATGTAAAGATATTAAAGAATGCCTCCACATTCTACGCATTTATTAATCAAATGATAGAATGTATGAATTTTGTGGCACAAATAAAAAGTTTAAAAATTAGAAGCATTCCCAGCATGTCTGAGCGAGAGCACCAATAATTCTGCCCACCTTGTCCTGACTGAGAAATCTGTTTTTAAAGCCCTGACCACAACCTGACTGAACATCAAGACTGGAAAGAAGACCACATATTTGATTGGTATTTGGGGAGTAGTGTCAATCCAGTCATAACTAGAAGGCTCATAACACATTTGAAATGTACTGGTAACAATTAGGAGCAGTGTAGGCACAACTAAAACAGATGGCCTCTCAGTTCTAACTGGTGTTGGATATGGATTAACATCCTAGAGTAGATATGATAACCAGATATGAGCTGCATTGAGGTGATCGCAGTCTGTGTGCAGCGTGTGTGCTTTGCAATTTTGAGCGTGTGTGCAGTGGAACTGGCTGGAAACAATTTGCTTGCATTTGTAAACACACACATCATGTCGGTTGGTGTTATGTCGACAGGCTAATAAGGATCCCCCAAGGTTTGCTGCGGTACCCTCGGGCGCAACAAGCAGGAGTCTGTGTTACAGCATGTATCATGGCTTCAGCGGGGCCTGGGGCTCGACGGCGCTGCTATCCGTCACAGTGCCACTGCACTGGGACACAGGTGGCAGGCGGGGACCCGGGGTTTCACACCACTGGAGCTCCAGGAGAGCTACAGCCACAGCTAGGCCTCCACACTTCACACGGTGACACACACAGAGGGAGTGAGCTGATGTATGCTTACACAAGGGCAGATTATGTAAATTACTGGCACTTTAAGTTGTACAGAAGGGAGGAAAACGTACTAAAGAGACAACTTGAGGATCTCGTGTCGTGAACAGTGTGAGAGTGTGCGACAGCCTCTCGAGGAACAGATAAAGTCAAAAGACAAAAGCGTGATCATTAATTACACTGGGACGCCATTATAGCTGTGCATCACATTAGTGGGCTGCTTAGTGCAGCGCTGGTCACAAAGGTGTCAATCCATTTAGCTTTCCCAGGAAAAAAAAACAAAAACTCTGTATGAAGTACGGCAAATATAATCAAATATGTTTTTCCTCAAAGCATTGTCCAATCAAGATGATTAATTCAGTAGCAGCTATTTTCTCTGCTTTAGATCTCAGGCTCTAATGTGAGAATGTAGCTGGCATTGTGTTGGCATGGCACGGATATCCACCACTAATTCATTCTTTAAAAGTCAACAGGTGTAGACACAGCGCAGGTAGCAGCTCTTTTATTAAACTGTGTGCTCCACTATGAGCGAGGAGTGTTTCACTATTTGCTCTCCTCTTTATCTAGAGAAATGTTCGGTCATGTGCGATATGCATGTTAGTAGCTTATCTGTTATAAATGAGCATTGCTGAATTTGTATGTTTCATGTGAAAATGCTAAACAAGATGTATTAAAGGTGCATTATGCAAAAGTGAGGGTTGACTGAAGTGAGGACCGTTTAGACTCAAATGACAAAACCATGCATCACGTAATTTATCAGTGAATCAGACTGATGACAAACCATGCAAGCTCAACCTTCAAATTTCATGTGTATTCCATGTTATTTTTTGTCAGTTGACTCTAAAGGAACCTCATCCTTGGGTGTGTTGAGAAGAGCCATGTAGACTCAACCATCAAATGTGCTTACAGTTTTTGTTATTTGAGTCTAAAGGGTCCTCACTTCAATGCAATTTTACATAGTGCACCTTTAAAGGAAACGTATCCAGCCAAATGATCGCTATTTTATTCTTGACTCGATCATTTTCTGTACAGCTTTTGGTTGATTTATACAGTTTTGAAGGTGTGAAAATAAACACTAATCTCCATAGCTTGACACCTATATTGTCAAATCCCAGATGTAATGCGTTTCGACTGGACATTGGCATACTTGCTTACGATAGCTGCTGTTCTTCTTAATTTGTCAAAGAAAGCAACCACACTTCCACTCTCCATTCAGGGTTTTGTCATTTGTTATTTGAATTGAAAGTTTATGCGCTGAGCAACTTTCATGACACTGGCACACATGAAAAACAATTTGAAACCCATTGAAATATAACTTCAAAATTCCATGGTGGTCTACCTGAAAACAAGGCAATTTTTCTTATTTTCTATAAAGCTGACATTTGAGATGAAGTTTTTACCCAGGAGAAGCAGCTTTTTATTCAATTGTATTTCATCAATCGACTTTAAGCACAACGGGAGCATATTCTAGTGTGTGAGCTCTTTTTCCACATGAGCTCACTGGCTGCAATATGGCCAGTTGAGTAAAGCACAAAACATGTAGTGGCATTTCATAATGAGCCTCCAAGACCTCCACTGCACATATTGGCGAAACAGTACCTGAATTATTTATCATACATTAACTCTGCAATCTAGAGCTTCTGTCTGGGAACTGAGCTGAACTTCTTGAATGCTCTCTGGTCGTGATTTTTCTCAGATAAAAAAAAAAAAAAAGAAAAAGAAAAAGAAAAGAAAAAGGAGTGCATGACCTTTACTGCATTCCTGCTAAAACATACCTAAGCAGCACTTACAATCAGGATGCATTCTCCATGCAACCTCTTGCAAAAAGGTGATACTCAGCAACTAGTGAGGGGCTCATTACTTCAGGCTGAGTGTTCCTAGGCTCACAGTTGAATAATGAGGCTATTATGGAGATATCCACCAAGTAATGCTGGAGAGGCCTCGAATCCCAGTGCTCAGGTACACTGCCAAGCTGTTATCTTCAGTCATAAAATAACCTATAGTGTATATACATCTATCTCTCACCACCAGTACTGCAGCTGGGGACTTTCAAAATGTATTTAATACTATTTTTAAAGCCGTAGACACAAATACACCAATATCATTACCAGCTATATAATACAAAATTGCTGATCTGTGCTTTGGGAGGCTCTTGGAGTACTTGAGTTTTAAACAGGCTGAATCTGGCAGACTCACACAGTGTTTGTATCCCTCAATTGGGCAATACCAGCAAGTATTCCCACTATCAAGTCTTTTTCCTAAATCACGCGTTTGCAAGATGACAGCTATGGAGTCAAATAGAGATAGGGAGCTGCTCCTGACACTCGAGCAGCGCGTATCTCTCTCCTCAGTCTCTCGTTCCTGATCGCTTTCATTTTCAGGATGAAGAAATGGTATATTAAAGTTGTGGGCCCAGCTCGACTCCTCGGGGAATTGTGCCTCATTATCTAAGAAGCTGCTTACACTCCACTGCTTAGCTCATTACAGATGGCAGACCAGAAAGAGGGAAAGGAAGAGACAGAGAGAAAGAAAAAGAGAAAGAGAGAGAGAGAGAGAGAGAGAGAGAGAGAGAGAGAGAGAGAGAGAGCTCTAAGCATAAGTTGCC
>OMLF01016358.1:0-16757 GCA_900302615.1 Holocentrus rufus | reverse complement strand
AGCGTCCTAGTTTAGCACGTCAAGGTTGGCTACAGATATGCTCCTCTGTGCCTTGGGGCTAACCAATGGGAAGCTGGCTGGGGTTGCTGTAGCAGGCTGGGGTGTGGGTATCATGAAATGAGAGAGGGAGAGAGGGAGAGGGAAATAGAGGGAGGGAGAGCGATGGGAGAAAGGTTACTTTAGTGCATGTTCTGCTGTCCCCTCTGCAGAATGGATTTGAAGTCTTACGGGGGGGGTGAAATATTTGGAAATCCTGATGCAAAACGACATAAGGGCTATCAAGTTCCTGATGACACGCAGCTGATCTGGAGCCTGTTTGCAGAGATCATGAAAACACTTCACCTGGTAACATATGCCATGCAGTGGGTGCATGTATCCATTTTACGGTGCCACGGGGGCGTTTTTGATGTGGGGTGGCCCCCCAAAGCGAATGAAACCCCAAACCCCGCCGCGCTCTGCCCAGTGACCTATTCATCAAGGCGTATCCTCATTAGTCGTTAAACATTAGCCCTTCTGACATATGAATTTCGTAAATCTTGCCGTCCTTTACACAGTTGGCACATTCCCAAGTTAAAGTGTCCTCCCCTCACATATAGCAGTCCTAATTTATAGGAGCGTGCATGTGTCTTGATGCTGACTGATCCAAGTGTCTCTTTATCCCGCTGGGACCAGCAGAAGGTAAGACTACACCGCCCTGAACTGTGTTTGGGAGTCACCTCGCTCGTGCCCGGCCAACATGAAACCTTATCCACACTACTATCGGGAGCCATGAGTGCCGCTTGTCTCTTATCATCGTCATTGTCTTAGCAAACAAAGGGGATCATTATACCGGTGCTGAGAATGTTTCTATTCTGAGTTAATGGGTCGCATAGTGTAAGGCAACCTGATCCTCCTTTGGGTGACTAAGGAGCGAGGCCGAGGGCTGACATTTTGCTGATGATAGGCCAGTCTGTGTTTTGTTGTAAGAGACACTGGGCTTCACAGGAGTTGTCAAAACAAGAGGCCCCATCCTGAGGGATTACCCAGCCTGTCTGCACACACGCCAGGGACAGGGTCGGCAAGAGGGATGGGGAGGAGAGGGGGGAGTCTGGATGTGTGTGTGTGTGAACGCGTTTGTTTGTGTGTGTGTGAGCCCTGCAGAGAGGAAGGTGCTCCATAGAAATAGAGGCACGATAGAGGAAAATGTAGTGATTGTCCTATTTTTATTGTTCTTTTGAAATGACTAGAGGAAACAATACAGTCAGAACTATTGAAATATGCATCAAAAGAACCACCAGGAGCACCTGAGCTTATATTCTAACTGATACACATCCAGTATATTGTGTATTCTTGCTTAGTTCTGGGTTATATTTCTCAAAAGCATCATAAGTAAAGCCAAATATATTAATAAGATGCATCTTCAAGAACTCAAACAGTTCTCTTTTGACTTTTCATCAACAGTAGTGATCCAATCTGTCCGTCACAAATATAAGTGTGCAGGATGTGCCTTAGTGAGTGCTTACATACAACAATTCAGTTGCATTCATGTAAAAAAAAAAAAAAAAAAAAAAAAAAAAAAGAGAGAGTATAGCAGTAATTTTAGCAAACTTACATGTCAGCCAAGTTTTCACAAGATGAAAGTTTAACACAGCAGTTTTACACGTTTTGAACATGAATGGGAATGAATCAGTGTAAGTTACGTTAGCCTTGGCCTCTTAGCTACCAAAGAATATTCTGTACACACTTATGCAGCTTATTTGATCAGATGTCAAAATATGAGTGGTATGATCCTTTGGTTATGGTGTGTTTCCTTAAAGCATTTTTAAGTAAAGATGCTCTTAAAAACTGTGATAAATTAGGAGTGCTGTTCAGTTGTAGGACAAACACTGTAAGGAAGAGAAGAAGCATCACCAGGCCTACCACTTACACTGATCATCAACTTTGACTTTGTTTTGACTGCCAGTATTTACTGTCGTCCACAGTGAAATATTCATTGTGTTTAAAACCACGATAAAACAGAGTGAAAGACATGAACTCAAAACATTTAAATAAATAAGATATGAAATGTAGGCTGTAGGCCTGTTTTCAGAGCATAGCTCGTGACTTTAATTGCTGTTTTGATGAACCTCAGGAAGTGGGGTAACTGGGGAAAAAGTAAAATAATTCATAATTTGAGTGGATTGTGGCTGTTGATGCAGATAACTAAACCCTGGGGATTGTTGAACTGAGAAAAAGGTGTGCGCGGAGGAGGGGTGTTTACCAGAAACTTTGAATGACTTGGCATTGTGCTCCAGTAATAATGACTGAGATTGAGAAAATCTGAGTCTGAGGCTTACTCAATATTGCATTTTGCCTGGCAGGTGAATCCAGTGGTCCTGTGTATTTTCAAAGTCGGCAAAACAGCCTATTTGAAAGAAATGAATGCACTACAATAAATCTACTGTCAGCTATAAACGAAGCATTTCAAATCTGGACAGAGCAAGTAACTGTCCAGAACCTGATGTGCCTGTTTTCTCCATCATTCAAATCCTTCCCAAGACCTTTCCCCACTCTGTTGTGATCCGTTATCAACACAGAAGAGGAGCATGAGGAAAATGAACACTCCCAAAGATACACTTAAAGTACCATATTAGTCCTATTTTGTCTTCAGGTCAACAGTTGTGATCGCATCTGTCACAAAATCTGCTGTGTAAGTATGTACAGGACATCCTTTGGTAGCTTAGAAGTCAAGGCTAATTTACCCCAACTCATTCCCATTCAAGCTTGGAAAAACTGCTCTGTGAAACTCAAAAGTTGCTACACAAGGGTAAATTCATCACATACTGTATGTTCTCTAAAATTATTGTTTCTATTCTATAACAGTCAATTCAAATTTGGACATTAATATTAAATGTGTTCCATGTTCAAAGTTGTATGTTTTTGGGTCGCCCAGCTGGAGCTAACTGCTTAGTTTCAGGCTGAATAGCAAGCGCTCTCTCTGTTTCTTGTTTACTTCTAAGGAATGTTTCCTTGTTCTGTGGTGCAGCTTTTACCCAATCACTGCCCTCCACTGCACTGCCCTCCGATCTGTCAATCACAACCACAACCAATGATGAAGAGAGCCGCTGAGCAGAATCTGAATGCAATAGTTACTTTCAAATGCGCAAATTATAATGGAATCACGGTAATTTCCTCACACATATTAATGAGATCGAATTACCTATGTGTAGCAACTTGAAAGTTTCAGTGTTTTTTCATACTTCTTGAACATGAATGGGAATAGTTTGGGTTAAGTTAGTCTTTACTGTCAAGCTACCAAAGCATTGCATAGCTTATTTTGAACATATGGACACTGATATTTGTGACGGACAGAAAAGCCACAACGGTTGACGAGGATTCAAAATAGGAGCGGTGTGATACTTTAAGTTCTGTTTTGGACATGATGTGGAAAACCGTCTTAAAACCATCTTAAAATGCTAAACTTTGTAAGCACTAAGATGAATCGTTATTGGATCTGAACACAGTAGAGAAATTAGCACCAGTGATATCTGTTTATGCAAATAACACATTATCTCACACATAAATGATACAGCAGCTGAGCACCTATATACTGAGTGCAACAAACATTATGCATTGAGCATTCTGCACAATCCACATCTCAGCTGCTTCAAAGCCGAGAAATCACTCCAACGTGTCTGCTTCTCTTTTTCTACAGCACATCTCCTCCTTTGTGATTGGTATCGATTTAATAAGAGAAATCAATAAGGCATGGTGACTTTTACCTGGATTCACCTCTTCAGTGTACATCAGTGTGCTGTATGTGCATTGACGTACCTATAGACTTCATCAGCCTGTACTCTATAGAGAATGATAGAACCATTCAGACAATAAGCATTATCATTGTTACAGTCCCTCTAAGAGATCAAAAGTGCAAAACTACTGCTGCTATGACCACTTTGGACACTATCATAATATCTTCTGTTATTTTAGCATCCATGATGAAAATGGCAAGAAAATAAACCACAAAAGCCACAGATCCCAGGCCAATGTGAGTACCGCAGTGTGAGAAGTCCTGACCTTGAATGTGCAGTGTTCTTGAATCGTCTCATATGGGCTCGGCCGTTGTCTGCCTTCCCCCTTGTAACCACATACACGCATGGAGGCACACACACACACACACATATACCCACATAGACACACATATAAATGCACAGCCACACAGCAAAGCCAAGACTGTCTGCAGCGGCCCAGGGGCCTCATTGTCACATCCACTTACCACTGTTTAGGCATCATGCTAGAGGGCTAAAATGAACTACACCCTTTTCCACCCGCTATCCCCATAGTGAACCCAAAGCCCCTTGAAATCCACTCTGGTCATATTCAAAATGTGGCCGGGGAGAGAGAATACACTGTTTGGCTTGTGTAGTTCAGTGCATGCATGAAGTATGTACGCTTGTATGGTTCATTTATCTACTGGTCTAAATATTTTCATCCATGTATACATATCTTATGTAGGAATTATTTGCATAGCAATATACTACAAACACATTTTGCTGTACCATAACATTGCTGCACCACTTCCATTGTTTTTGTCCTTTGTAAAGTGTGTGAAGTTAAACATGTAACTGGAATTAATGTCATATATCAGTTACGGAGTTACAAAACATTTCACCCGTCTTATATTCCTGCATATAAACTTGCATATGGAGGGTGGACACTGTATACCTCAGCCCATCAATCACAAGGTCAAGGCTCTTGTCAGCAGAGTGCAAATCACAATATTGTCTTTCACATTGCAAGTAAGCCGGTCCAATTGTACAGCTGTCCGCCTGGTCGAAGTGATAAACACAAGCACCTGTTCTCATAAGAGTGGACCGCCTGTCTAAATCCACCACCGACAGAAACATATGATCTATACGTTTCATCAAGTACAACTCCATTTGATCTTTGTATCACCAAAGATTACACCTACAATGCACTTTCTAATACTGCATTAACACACTGATGCTAGCACAATGTGTGTTGTTTTTTTAATTTTCTTGTTGAGGCTATATTCTGTTCTTGTTAGTTTCTGTCTTGTTATTCGTTGTCTGGAGGGTCCATACAGGCATTAGATTGTACTTTGGTGCACATGGCAACAAAATGTTGATTTCAAAGGGTAACATCTACTCACACGTTCCCCCACAGAGAGTGTTCTTTTTTCCCCCCATAATTATGGTTTTAATGTGAAAGGCCAATTAACCTCCCACTAACCACATATCAAACACAATATAGAGATCAAACATGAGTCATGCCTATACTGAGGTTCATATTGGGATTTTCTTAACCTATAATATCAAATTCTTAGGTTAGTTGAGGTTGACAGATTTTATTCCAGAAAAGCTCCCTCTGCCATTTGAGCCATGCAAGGTCATTTGGTTAGTGTCAATACGGCTCTATATGTTTGTTTGGTGTCAAACACATATTGTGAGACTCTGTTTATACTGGTCACCCCCCAAGTAGGAATGTGTGTGTATGAGGGTGTGTGTATTGTATATATCTCGCCTCCTGTACGTATTATCCTTACTACTGTTATGAAAAGAGTTATCAGCCTACTTTACTGCTTTAGTAGGGTTTAAACTGACATCAAGCATACTTCATACCCATTCTCAGAGCAGTTTTGTGATAGTATTAAAATTTTTACATCTCACACTAACTAATAAAACTTTTGGGTTTGCTTTATCCAAGCTGCAAACATCACCTTCAGCTATTATACATATTCTATTATTTAATGTTATTGGGAAAAAAAAACATAAAAATACAAGAGTAACTAATACTAACTTGGTGGATTACCAGACACACACACACACACACACACACACACACGCACAGCTGCCAGGTGTGAATGTATACAACTGCATGCATGTGAAACAGAGCAGTGCTGACAAAGACAATGTGCACGGAGCGAACCTCGCCTGGATAAACACAGGTTTGAAAAATGTGCAGCCAGACGCTGTATGGCATCTTCCATCTTAATTGCTCATATTTCACAGTCCGTGTCTGCTAATGAACTTCCATGCTAGTCCATGCCAAGAATCCGGCGCTGGAAGACCAGTACTCCTAATCCACTCTAAATGACGGGCAGGAGCACTGACCCACTGCCCTGATTCACCCATGTTGTTGTCAACTGCAGAGGCTTCAATACAATGGAGTTTATCCCATAGCTAGATTGTCTGCTTTGGAAAAAAAAATATATTCATCATGTTTCATAAGTGAAATAAACACTTGAACCCGACACTATTTTAAAAAAGTCAGCCCAACTGTCGTTTAAATTGGGCCATCACTGAATAACTTATTGAACAGAGGTCAAAAAGGAGAGCCATATATTTTTTAAGGCGGACTAGAACAGTGTGTTCTGGTACAGGAGTTCAGTAATGCAGTGCAGTCAATGCAGCAGATGAACAGGCAGGCAGGCAGAGAGGGAGATAGGCAGATAGACAGGTGGGCAGACAGACAAACACATAGGGGAAAACAAATAGATGGAAAAATGGGGTGACAGACAGAAAGAAGACAGATGGAAAGGAAACACTGTCAGGGAGAGACAGACAGACAGACAGACTGCGCCTGCGCTCAGAACCAGGAAAAGGTCAAGTCCTCCTACGGCACCACGCCTCCTTCCTTCCCTTCCCTCTGCTAAAAGACAGAGATCAGAGTAATTACTGCTTACACACACACACACTTGCATATAACACACACTCATGCACTTGAATCGTGTGGGCTATTTATGTCCACGGAAATAAAACAATTCAGACATACAGATGCATGATTGCAGTCCTCACAAAAATCATGCATATTCACACATGCACACACAACAATGTTCTTTTAGTATGTCGACCAATATTTATTTTTTCCTAGTATAGACATTCTTCCAGCAGTCCTGTGATAACGGCAGAAAATTAGTGTCCTGGGGTAAATAAATGGGATTTCACTTTCAGTATTCTGCCAAGTGGAATAGAAAAAGAAATGCAGACTGCCCTGCTGGTTATATTGCATTCTGTGTAACCCTGTTCAGTGCACAGGCCCACAGGCTCCCACAGCCTGTACAGCTACACTCTTGACTTCAAGGCAGGCATTAAAATGGAGGGGTGGTGGTGTTGGTGGGTGGATTATGGGGTTGAGGGAGGTGGTATGGAGCGTGTGTGTATGTGTATGTGTGTGTGTGTGTGTGTGTGTGTGTGTGCATGTGTGCGTTTGGGGAGGGGGATGCAGTTTAACCCTCTCTTCACTGTAACCACCAACAAAATGTTAGCTCTTATTGTTTTTTTGTTTTTTGTTTTTTTGATTTCCACATAATCAGTGAGCCACTTCAATTTACCCTTTGTTATTCAATTAAACACTCTCTATTTTCTACTGTTTTTTCCTCCACGCACTCAAATGAACACCAAAATAGGCGTCATTGGATGCCCTTGCAGATTTTCAACCCTAAAGGGAACTCTCCTCAGTCTTTATCCGAATGTAAAAGACGCCATTGGCTACATTCAAACCAAACCTTGCATAAAATATGCTTAGCGCACCTGCACGCCCATAGAAACAACACGCACGCAGGCACTCTCTGTTTCAGCCAGTATATCACCGTGCGTAAAAAATGTTATCCTAGGTGCCTTGGTGCGTCAGGTGCGGCTCATTTCCTTAATGCAAATGCGCCAGTCACCGTGTGCTGTCATACTCTCACCTCCAGCAGTGCCTTGCCCTTAGGACCGACTGGCAACCGCCTCTGCTCCTTTAAGGCAATGAGGAATTAAAGCGTCTGCAGGGGCAGGGGAGAGGGGTTATTCTGTGCAATGCTCAGAGAGTCAGTGTGGTGCGATTAGAGAGCGGCAGCGGGGAAGATGCGCTTACTCGCCTCTTGCTGGACGCACAGAGGCGGTGAGGATGATCTGACTTTGGAGTCTCAGAAAAAAACCTGCTTTTCATTCTTATTCAGCCACCCTCTCCCCCCGTTTGCTTCTTTGCTATTTTAGTTATTTTCATTTTCTAATATTTTGATCTGTTTCTTTTTTTCCCCCCTTCAAGAATGAGTCGTCATTCAATTTTTTTTCTAGGATTTCGGAACATTTGACATTTTTGATTTTTTTTTTTTAAGATTTACTTTTGCCAATTTAGTTATTCGGACATTTTTTTAGGTGCTGCTAATACAGTGCTCTGACTCAGCATCACACCTGGGCTTCACCCCTTCAGCATCCCTTTGAATAACAGGGAGAAGCAGCAAGACGCGGAGCAGAGGAGGAGAGTCTGAGCACAGCTCTCCCCAAGACAATCACAGAGGCTCCTATATGTTCCCAGCGCAAATAGAGGGGGTCGGGAGAAAGAAAAAGAGAGTAACAACAAAGTAGGAAGGTGATATTAAAAGTAGAGACTTGGAGCGGTTTCCTTCAAGACAGTGGCAAATGTTTAACCTTACCCTAAGCGCACAGAAGAGAAACCCAGGGAGGCACCGGTCGGAGGAAGAAGAGAAAGCATAGCTTGGGGGGGATTGAACGGAGCAGGGCATGTGGATATTGGCTTTTATCTTTTTCCAGAGCATCTTGAATGGTAAGTTTCACCCGCTCATTTTTTTTAGTGCTCATTACCTATTCCAGAAGGCAAATCACTGGTAGACAGCCAAGTGACTGAGGAGGGAGGATGGAGGTCACCTGTGTCCCACATGAAATGGATTTTATATGGTTGTCAAAGGGCTGACACCCTTGATAGAGAGGGAGAGACGGGCGAGGCATGAACTGCGTTTTAAATCGTTTAGGCTCTCGCACTAAGCATTAAAGAAACATCCCTGGCCTTGAGACAGACATCCTAAGCCAAAAGAAATAAAATGGATAAATTACGTTTCTTTGGGCCTGCATTTAATTGCATGACTGGCATCATTTGTGGGAGGTTTGCTTAAATATGACCTTATAAGTTGAAGTCTTAATTGCTCATTTGCATCCATTGAATGTGAATTGTTTCTGGTTTTATTTGCTACCTAATGATGCTGATTGTGTCACAACCTTGTTCCGCTGTGGCCCTTAGTAATAAGTGACGTATTTGATATAATGGACATTTGGTTTAACCCCTTTCCCCTCCCCCACAAGGAGCATATTTTTCAAGTTCAAAGTGGCTTAAATGAATAGAGCACACAAGAAGGATCAAATGATGAACACATTTAAGTGCCAGAAAATTTTATTTTCAATATTTTGGTTAAAATATTCAGTTATATTTATGTCTCTTTTTGGATGTTTGCAACATCTAAACATCCAATGTGATCATCACAAATATGATTACACCTTTATGTTAATTGCACTGGACTATAGATGATATAGGGAAAAGAGGCACCATAAAAACATTGTTTATGTCAGTAATTAAAAGAAAAACATTGCAGTTTTGACCAGAGAGATTCCACAAAGGCCACACATATTCCAAAAATTGAAAAAAAAAAATGTTATTCACAATGCAAAAGGTATTTCACAAAAACACCAGGAAAATTTTCAATACACATTTGCAATCAAATAATAGCCTCCATCTCTATTCAAACACTGCATTCAAACACCTACATTTGGTTGTTCATTTTGTATGTGTGTGTACGCGTGTGTACATGTGTGTGCCCGCACACATGTGTATTTGTGTGAATTTATGTGTTTAAGTACACGGATGCATGTGGTTGACACTGAATGCGTGTGTGCACGCGCACTTGTGTGCTCGTATGTTTGTGTGTTGAATTTGTGTGCTCATATATCTATAATCAACTAGCAGAAAATTGATACAGTTTATTGCATTGACAGGATCAAAATAAGCATTTATTGGCTAGAGTCCCTTCTACAGGGAGGGATTATGGCTGACTGGGTGTGTACGAAAAAGGGGAAAGAAAAAGGGAGAGTCGAAGAAGGAGAGAACAGGGAGGCTGGAAGAGGCAGAAGGAAAGAAAATGGAAACATGTCTAAGAAAAATACAGCGTGGTGACAAGATGGGGATTGTTCAGATATTGAATCAAGCCCACAATTGGTCATATTTCTATCAAAGGGCCGAGCAAGCTGAATTCACGAAGCAAAAATTGGGGAAGTGAGGATTTAGAGGTATGAATATATTTTACCACATCGGGGGGCAGTTATACGATATGGTGCACCCACAGTGATATGATATGGTGTGCCCCCAAAATGGATTTTCCTCCTGGCCTGGATGATAAAATAAGGCTTCGAAATGGATTTCTGTTTCTGTGTCGTCTCTTTTTCATTGCTGAGGCAACCCTCAGTCAGCGCAGTTTATTGACATTCGACTCCATATAAAATGGTATCTCCCTCAGCCCAGCTTCTGCTGAAACTCATAAAGGAACAATAAGGAATCCTCATTAATCATAATCATCTGACTCTGACATTAGATCAACTGCCATGCAAGATTGTGTCCATTTATTGCATAAGGGATTATTGAGGAGGCCTGTGGCAAACAACTGATAACGAATAAGCGGTAGACAGTGCTGGCTGTGCAGACATTATACTTTTTTTGTTCGTCATTTGCGCTGCAATCTTTTTTTTTTTCCTTTTTTTTAGAATGTGTGCTTTTCTCACATGCTATTAGCCTTGTCATTTTATTTGATTTCTCTATCATTGTACAGGAGCCTAGCTACACGACTTTGTCCTCTGCGGTTGGATGTTTTGTTGATTATCATGAAAATGAGGTGTTCATCGGCTGAGCAGGCGTTGTCAGAATGAATGAATGACCTTGTAGATAGAAGCCCGCACAGCGATTGGATTCTAGACAATTCTTGCTGTTTCAGAGTTAGGCCTATCACATGCTCACTGGCCTGTCTCTATGGTAACCTCCGTTATGGGTGTCAGGGAAGTGGGAGTTTGGCTCTGGCTGCACACTGAGGTGACCCGGAAGTGCCTGATGAGGACCTAATCACTTCCTGAGACTTCAGTGTGTGTATATACAAGTGATCAATTGCATAATGGTAATTATGTGGTCAAAACGTGTTAATATTGATCTAAATAAAAATCCTGATTTTGCAGGAAAGGAGAACAAAGTCTTGTCTTTTCCAAAATGCACTGTGCTAATTTCTCTACTGCCTTTATATGGCATAATGTCAGTTTTCTGAACTACAGTTTTGCACAATGTTTACAAATCCTGTCATATTTAAATTGGCCTAATTATGGCAATTACGGCAATTGATTAATCACTTCAAGCAATTAAAGGAACCTGAAAGTACACAGTCCTGTGATTACTCTTCCTTGTGATTATATTTCAGCCACTGCAAAATGCAAAATCTGTCATTTTCATCATCCGCCAAACAGCCACATTTATTTTTTTTGCATTATTTGTAAGAGCTCATACTTTGCAATTTCCAACATCTATCAAAATGGAATCTATAAATTCAGCCATCTGTACAGGGGAGGAAACATATTAAATATCTCTCCCTGAAAGCTGCCTCTAGGCAAAACCACAGCGAGCTCAAACTGACCCATTCGAATTCTCGTTACAAAGATATAATGAGGCACGGCTTCTCGCATAGTCCCCACAACTATTCCAATAATTTATAGACATACACAGCTTAACCTGATGCTCATGACTTAACAGGACTTATCTCTTTTGTCTTCAATAAATGAACATTTACACTGAGGTCATGAGATCGCGCAATCAAATTTTGATCTCAATTAACTGTGACCTTTCTCGGGGTAAAGACTTCGAAATCAGGAAGCTCTTCCAGAGCATCCAGTGCAGTGTAGCTTACTGTACAGTAAATAGCTGCCAACATCAGTTAGCCTGCCAATTTCACATGACCCCACATTATTAGCAACCTGAAAGCCTGAATGAAAATGCTACGGGGACTGAGGTGGATAGATAGATTGGACTGATCTTGGCTGCGAGTAGAAAGGTGGAACCGGTGTTTGCGCGACAATTAATCTACATGGGGCAATGAAGGCAGAATGCTGAGAATCCCATCTGTTGGTGTGGTGAGGTGCTCCTCTCAGAAAAGTCCCCGGATCGTCCAAATCTTTTCTAAAGGAACAATTTCACCCAAAATGCAAAAAAAGATATTTTCCCTGTATTGTAATCGATCCATCCAGATTGTTTCTCTGTGATTGGGCAAGGTTTCCAGTCTGCCGTGATCTTCCTTGTCTCTCTGCACCCAGAAACAATATCCAGATAGGTATTGTTTTGTGGAGTTGAAACCATCAAAAGATTACATGTGAAAAACTCAACAGTAACAGCACTTTCCTAAAACAACGACACGGACACCCAACATAATCCACAGCCCTCGAGGGTGATAAGTTTCATTGGGAACTACTTTCTCCTGAAGAATGCTGGCAAACTGTGCCTATCCGCCCCCAACCAGTACAAATTAGAGGCAGAAGAAAGGGAAGATCATGATTATTGGAAGCCTATCCAAATCACAAGAAGACTATCTGGATGGACAGATTAAATTAGGGGGAAAGATTTTTGTTTGTATTTTTGTAACTGTTCCTTTAAAGATGCCCAACAGGGGCCACAGTGGCCTTGCAGAGGGTCCTGAGAGCAGTGGAGGGAGCACTGGAAACCCGATGAGCTTTACTGATACACTTACGGCCGTTAGTCTGTTTGCTAATTATCAATTAGGGTTTGGTTGCAGAAGTATCGCAGCTCGTCACAGCAGATTAGATTACTCCCGTGAAAACACATACGGTACAGTCAGCGATAGATCATCTTAGGAAATCTTACTCTGATATGAATATCTAATGGGCTAAATTAAGTTTACAAACCCACTTAAAGCTTGCTGAGTTCTTCTCTGCTTATCCTATGAGAGGGTTTGTTGAGTTACATTCTGAACTCTGTGTGTGATTCCAGTGGAAAGGGCTGCTAATGCTGGATAATGGATACCCTGATGTGTGATCATAATAGATATCCTCTTGTTCATACATCCTAGCTGTATAATGAGGGCTACTCTACTGTACCGTACCTCCTCGAGCCTGTCTAGCCCTCTAATTAGGAGCAAGCTTTGGCGACTGGTGTGTGTGCGTGTGTATGCATGTGCGCTGTGCTTCACCCAATGTAAAATCTAATTACCGATCACACTGTGTCTGTCTAGATTCCGCTGAATCAGAGGTGTAATTGCGGGAGCCTGCGCGTAAATGTCTCTTGCATTAAAATGTTAACGATATCATTTAGCATCTGCAGGGAAGAGGAGAAAAGCCCTCAGCACCCAGATGTAGGTGTTTGATCATGCGTGTAAAGTGAGGTTGTAGTACATCTGGCGGGGGTTTCCCTTTCAGACAGGGTTCTCAGTAGAGAGGATGTTTTTAATTCACTCAGCACCTGTCAAAGTGACATGTTATATTACTGTGCTGCACTGCACAGGTACTGTAGTGGAGGAACTGGTGTAAAAGGCTTTGTTTGACAGAGTAAAACCAACTAAATCAAGACAGAGGCACCTCCACACAGGAATATCGGCCTGCATGAGCCTGAAATATATTGACACTAAGACATAATGTCTGCTAGTGACCAGGAAAATACTGCTCACAATTTATGTGTTATTCTCAAGCTCTAGGACAGTATGGTTAGTGTTTGAGAACCTGAACTCTACCCCAAAGCTAAAAATCAAGACTGCTGTGTGGAGATGTACAGCCTGGAGCCGATCCACTGGAAATGAATGGGAGACTAACCTTGTGTGCAGTGTTTGCTTGAGCTTTTACACCCAAATCAATTTGTGGTGGCCAGTTGAGTGCTTCCTGGTTTTCCCAACCGCACCGACGTCAAGATGCTGTGACCAGCCAAATAAGGTCTGTATTGATAAAGCATTATCTGCAATACCTCAGTATTGGCATATTAAACGACACACTGCCTACTGCAAATGTAAGAAAATGCTTTATCTGAATCAGAATATATATATCTTGCATTCTGTTGTTGGTCCTGTTGTCTTTATGCCATGTGTATCAGTATGTGCTATAACACTCCGTAATAGCCCTTTCCAACTGTGGGAAGTTAGTGAGGCGCGCCGCACTGTGAAACCTATTTCATGGGTTCTGGAATAGACCGCTGAAGTGATTCGGAGCTTCTGGTTCCATCGGCTTACCAGAAGACTGGGAAAGACTGGAAAAAATGAATTGGGGTACAAAATTACTGCTTCAAACTCAGACCAAAGTCAATGCTGACTGCTTTGCTTCATATCTTTGGATTTAGCGTGGATGTCTTTATGTGTTGACGTTTTGTGGAACAAGTTTTAAGCTTCAATGGAAAAATAAAAAAATCTCTAGCATTAGCTAGTTTAGCATTAATGGTTGACAATGATGGTGCCACTGACATCTTGGGATGTGTTTCAGGTCCTTGACGGCAAATCAATCAGTCAATCAATCTATCAATCTTTCTATTTATCTATTTACCTATATGTCTATCAAATCATGTTCTTGGTTTAACATGTTTAAAATGTGAACTATGGCAAAAAAACTAAACAAAAAAAAGACCTTGAGACTTGGACCACATTGGTGGTCCATTGTTTCCATGGGCGACGACATGTTCCAGATGAAGTTTCCGGAACCTAATTTTTGCCCTGCTTGGGGGGGCTATACTAAAATCTGAGTACCAGCAACCTTTAGGAGCAGCCAGCAGTGCTGTCGATCTTGATTGGTCAAGCATTGACATGATGAGGCTAGAGCTAGGACACAGCCATTAAACACAGCCAGCACCAAACAACACACTGTGAAAAGCAGCAAAACAATAGAAACTGCCAGTTAGACAAACACAAAGGTACATGGCTTTGTCAGTATTTGGGGAGAACAAAGTATTTAGTGTAAGCTCGACTTGGCTTGTTACCAATGACAAAGTGTGTTCAAAAGTGTATTTATAACACACTTCATACCTGTCATGGTTGGTTATTCATACAGTAGAATTTTCCAACCCCAGAACTTTAGTTTTGAAAAGTTCCATGTTATGGAACATTCTGGGTTACCTTTGGTTTGAGTGGTCAGTAGACTAGAAAAGCGCGATATAAATACAGTCCATTTACCATTTAGTCAAAAAGGGTTTTAAGATGTATGCTTCTCAACCAGTATCACTCAGACAAATCCATGCATTTATTTTACCTAGCAATTAAAATGATTCACATTTTGACCTTCTCTGCACAGCACAGAGTTTGCATGAGAACACAAGAGCCTACACTCTGTTCAATGTGGAACGGGCCCACGGTGCATGCAGTGAGCACCCCACCAGAGCTTTTGTCCATTGTGAGAGACAGGTGGTGGAGGTGTGATGAGCTTGCTATTCATCACCCACCAAGACAAACACTCACGTTGGACCTCATAAATACTGTCTCTTAATCCAGTCCTCCACATGCCGGGGCCGTGCTTTGAACTCGGCACACACTGAGGCCCAAGGCTGAATTGATCCCTACTACCCCAGGCAAGGCGGGACGCATGTGCCTGATGTATTGTGGTTCACCAACATGCCCCTATCTTTCTCTCTACTTTCCTCCTTTGAGCTCGGCACCCTCCTCTCATATTTCATGGGCCTCTCTTATATATGCAGGCCCTTTTTTTCTCCATAATACATCTCTGTCAGATTCTCTTCAGCCTATTCATAGCTTTCCAACCATTGCATTTTTATATTGCAGCTAGACCTCTCAATCAGATTATTTGTGAATTCATTTTCACGAGGTATTTCACCATCAGCGTCTGCCCATGCCTCTGATGCTGCGTAGTCCAAACGGTAAAAGTAGGCTAAGGGATAACGGAGGAGGCAGCGCTGGATAGACAGAGTGACAAAAAGACAAATGGGTCCAGCTTGGTTTCTCGACACTGCTCTTTATTTTTAAACCTGGCACAGATGCTAAGATTTAAGACCAAGTTAGTGGCGTTTATTTTTAGCCGGCCATTTTTAAAGCGCTGTCATCTTGTTGGAGTTGAGGTAAGGTGGATGAATGTGTGCGTGCATGTGTGTGTGTGTGATGAGTAAAGTGGGGTTCTTTTAGTGTGTGTTTGCTTGTGTTTATGTCTACGTGCAGGCGTGTGGTTTTTCGGACTTTTGTGTGCAGGCTTCTGTGTTTGTGTGTGCATGTGTGCGTGTTTAATTGGGGAGCTTGTTGCGTGGGTGGGTTAGGGTGTGACATGGAATGGAGCCACAGGAGTCTGATTTATGTCCTTCCAGCCACTCATCGATCCCCCGGCCTGGTGTGAGTCTGAGTGCATCGTCAATACTCCTAGCACTTTGTGGTATTCCTAGAATTCCCCGACCTCCTTCGCTCTGACCAAGGTGTGATGCTGCAGTAAGCCATCTTGTCCAAGATCTAATAAAAGGGCACGGGGCCTGGCGGCAGTGCATTTGATTGTGGGGCAGTCCACCCGGTGAATAGATCATTTTCCGGGGAAAGTGCTGTTGTTGGATCCAGAGAATTGGATCTATTATTCGTACAAAGAGACATAATTTGGACAGAGCTCCGCATGGGTCCCGAGGAGCATGTAGCTGTTTACGTGTTGCTAAGTGTCCCCATAGACTGTTGCCAGGATGAGGTCTATTATGTGTTGCTCTGCCTCTCTATCTAGCCCATCCGTCCCCACAAGTGATTATGCTAATTAGTGTTTGATCAGATGATTAAATTAAAACTCGATTCATCCAAAGTACTAAATGCTCAGAATACATTTGTGTCTGCTCGGCTGCCTGGCTTCACGCAGCATGTGTCCCCTGTTGCCTCTCCAGCACACTGGAGAAAAGGATGACCTGGGAGGAAAGCAGAGGAGAGGGGAGGAATAGTGTACAAAAATATCTCTCCTTTTTATTCAGGCGGTGGCATATAGGAGGGGGGGGTGGGAGTAATAAAGCAGGCTGGG
>OMLF01016357.1:8553-32436 GCA_900302615.1 Holocentrus rufus | reverse complement strand
ATATTTAACCTGTGACTCACCAATTCCACGTCTCTTTTGCTTTCGAAGCCAACAGTAAGCCTCAGTGACCGGGTTACCAGCTGTTGTCTGATCTAGTTTTGGGAGTCATGCTGTCCCCGTCAGGATTTATAATGATCCATCCTCTCATCATCTCTTTAATGTTAAGGTATAATGCTGTTAGGAGTGTTATTTTATCCTCCAAACTGTGTCAAAACAATGCAGAAATGAAAATACTATGTTAACCTGTCTTGTGATGAGATAAAGAAAAGTACAAAGGACAGTCAATGATATCTCCTGCAATGTTTGATTAGTAATAATGATGATGCCACGGGGATCATCCAACTTCGACCCGTATCTTGTTTTATTACACAATGCAAAGGAGGATACATACCTTCTGTCCTTAAAAGGACATACCCAGGAATGTCAAAGCAGACAAGGGAGTGTTTTGGTGAACCTACATTTACTCCGCGGGGTAAAAAGCAACCACATTTGAAATAATGATCACGGAGAAAAACGCAATATTATGCAATTATTTAAAAATATAAATTAATAGAATATTACGTAATTCTAAATTCCTGACCAAAGCACGTTAGTTATTTTTACGGCAAGTAATAAAGGTTATAAACTTCAGACCCTCCCCATTTTTCTCAGTTGGTTTGTCCTGGATTTCCTGTACTGTACCAACAGTTTTATCAGGAAGTCAGGGCGGTGGTTGAGAAAAGGAGCAGCACGGACTAGCAAGCTGACCAGTATCTGTTTGTTGTCAGGTATGTATGACCATTAATGTTTTTCCTCTTTCTCTCTGTGTTGTTACCACAGTATTTATGCTTTGATTTCGTTGAACTTCATAATTATTAACAATACCGAACGTATATCGGTGTTTAACGTGCTTGCATGCCATTTTGAATGCTAGGTTATTAACACTGAACACGGCTAACTGTTAGCTTTCCTGCTAGCTAAAGTCGGAAGCTAACGTTGTGTTGTCAAAGTCGTAATTTTATTAAGCTGTGGGGTTAGAAACCTGGGCGCAGCTGGTCGCTTTGTGAATGGACATTTTTCTTGTAAATCTTTATAACACTAGCGGTTGCTCGATGTGTAGATAAGACCTTTGGAAAAAGCCAGGCCTCAAGTACGTAACGTTAGTCGGTTAGTTACTAGCTACGTAGCATTTAACGTTAATGCGCTAACGTTAGCTGTTGAGGTGAGATCACTCAAGAACTTGACATAACTAAATGAGAAGGCTGGTTCTCCCCGGTTTTGTGCTAATATTAACCAACATGCGCAGTTTGAAACATATGTTTGCGCAGATCAAGCCAATTTCCACAACACTGAGGTAGCCTCAGGCGTCAACATGACCGTATGAGTCTGGACGGCTTAAGACTACCCAAAAGACATTGCCTGATAAGGGCAACTGTCCTCACATCACTAGTTTCTCCTGACCTCAATGATGATAGGAAACTGAACAACCTAGAGAGCTAGAGAACATTTCCATTTATAGAGCTGTGAGGGACACCACACTGGGGAATCGTTGCCTCAGAATTAGATTACCCTGCCAAAGAGAGGGGGGAATGAATGACCGAATATTATTTTGGGTAACTGGATGATCCACATTACCTTTCATCAAATTGTTTTCCTCTCTGTCATGGATACTGTCAAATCGTGTATGTCTTCCTGGCTGTCATATCAGATTACCAACATACATTGTCAAAATCAATTGCTTCCTAAGTTACTCAGAAGGCAGTACTGTTTAGATTATGAATCCATATTAGCATTGATCAAAACTCTTCGAAAGCCAGTAGTTGTACAGAAATATCATATACATCTTGCAAATGTTGAACAATGAACTCAACTCAGCAGACTTACTTATTGACATAAAATCAGCCCATTTACTACTGCTCATCTTAATATCTTTTCTCAAAGGAACTGCAGATGTGGTAAATCATTAAGAACACAGGACAAATTTTTGTCTCTAACAATAGCAGAAGGTTGCACATTTTCAAATACCCGCTGAATTTCCCAAAGGCACAAGATATTTTTAATATTTTAAAAATGGGTGTCATTTGCCTTATTTGTCTTTCATTTCAAGAAATATCATCTAATGTCTTTGCTGATGTATTATTTTCTCCCACAGGCACAAAACCATCAAAATGTCTAGCAAAAGGGCTAAGGGAAAGACCACCAAGAAGCGCCCTCAGCGCGCTACCTCCAATGTCTTCGCCATGTTTGATCAGTCCCAGATTCAGGAATTCAAAGAGGCCTTCAACATGATTGATCAGAACCGTGATGGCTTTGTTGATAAAGAGGATCTTCACGACATGCTTGCCTCACTGGGTGAGTATGAGCTGTAATAAGCAAAGTCTCTGAAACAGTCTTCACTTGAAGTGAAGTGAGCTTAAGTCAGATCAGTGTCTATTTCTGTTTGATTCATTTAAATCACTGTCAGTATAGGTATTTAGTCCTCAGGCTCTTTTCCAAGCTTGTGTCATTGACTGCAACAAGATGTCTATTTCGCCTGTTCTTTACTCTGCACTGCATGTCAAAATCTTTCCAGTATGATACAAGTTTCGCAACTGATTGGTCATGGGTATTGTATTTTATGGAGGACACTGTCTCCATTGCAAATAGGCTTTGTAATGTGAGGCAAAAATCATTCAAAAGTGTTCCTCATAATATTTGGTTTTGAATAAGGAACACGGCCAAGATATAACATTTTAATTAGCTGTGTAAGCAAACTTTTTTTTTTGGTCAGTTGTTACTTGTAATTATAAGTACTTTTGTTTAATCTAATTGCATGTAGCAATCACAGTAAACTCCTCAATGAAGGTAGATTAATTGCACTGTGATGCTTCTGTTGTCTTGCACAGGGAAAAACCCAACTGATGAGTACCTGGAAGCCATGATGACTGAAGCTCCCGGGCCCATCAACTTCACCATGTTCCTCACCATGTTTGGAGAGAAACTCAATGGCACAGATCCCGAGGATGTGATCAGAAATGCGTTTGCTTGCTTCGATGAAGAAGGCACAGGTAAGTTCTGTAGCATCTCAAGTTATTGATACTTGTGAGTTCTGCCTGCAGATTTTTCATTGATAGATGTAAAAGTTCTCATAACAAAGCAAAATCTGATCCCATTCTTGCTGTTGGATAATAGTGGATATCTTACTAGCCAGATGTCTGAAATTTTGGAGGAAACTGGATGAGTAATAGGAACCACAATTTCACACCATGAAATGGACTGGTTTCTGAATAGTTTAAGGTCTTAGGTATAGTAATTTTACTGTAGCAGTCAAAAGAAAAACTCCTCTGCAGCTCTTTTTGGATGTTGACTTGGGCACTTTTGGAATCCTTATCTGACTGGACTATGTCTCTGTTTCAGGTTTCATCCAGGAAGATTACCTCAGAGAGCTGCTCACAACAATGGGTGACCGGTTTACAGATGAGGAGGTGGATGAGCTTTTCAGGGAGGCACCCATCGACAAGAAGAACAACTTCAACTATGTGGAGTTCACACGCATCCTAAAGCACGGTGCCAAGGACAAGGACGATTAAAAAGTTATACCAGCATAATAGTTTTCTTCTGTCTCGGCCTCTCCCATTAGCTAGATCACCGTGCTGCATGTCTCAACCTCTGTAACCCCCTTTTAAACAAGCCAAAACAATAACTATTGAACATATTTGTTGTGAACTTCCATTATTGCCCAGTTTACACATCTGAAATGGAGAAAAATTCCTAAGGGATCGTCTATTCTGTCACGTAAAGATGTGAAAAGTGGCAGCACCTTGGAAGTACAGCTATAAGGGACAAAAGTCTTTGCAATTCATGTGATCCGGTTTAGCTGAATTTTTACCTTTTTATAATATAAACTTTTTAAATAAAGCCCTCTATCAAGTTGTATTTCTGATTTCTTTGTCCTACATAAATAACCACTGACTTAAGTACTGGATCACCCTGTCTTTTTCTTTCATGCTATGTGGTACAAGTGAGGGTTCACCTTTTCCCCCTTAGGTAACTGTCAAGTCCTGACAAGAACTCTCCTCCTTGTTAACAAACTCACTCAACATGTATTGACCAGCAGTTGCATAAGGTATTTCTGTCAAACTGGAAGGGGAAAAGTATGCTAAACAATCCTGGAAAATACATTTACAGGTTAATAATAGTTGCTTTGCTAACTGGTAAAACCACTGAGTGTACACTGAAAACAGGCATGCATTTTTCTGCCTTAGTTAACTCACACCCTCAGGGGAAAATGTAAACGCCCAACATTCTTGCTCACCTTAACTTAGTGAAGTGTGAAGGGAGTGATTTTACCTAGCAACAGTCCTTATCTAAAAGAGAAGTTACTGAATTGAACGAAGAGCATGATAATGTCTTTTCCCAAGATTGCTTCAGTCACCAGATCGACGATACAGCAGCTGAGACCATAGTTTCCACTATTGACACTAATAAAATGTTAGAATTTGCTGGGCAGAACATGTCTCAACTTTACAAGGAACTTGAGGAATCTTCAAAGGTGGATCAACTGAGACATGCCAGTGTTCCTCAAGTTTGGGAGGTTACTTTCATAATAGCAAATCTCATACGTGGATTTTAGAGGAAGAGCGACAAGATAGACATGCTTAGTTATGCTTCATGATAACTAAACTAGGTAAATAACATGTAGGCTGAACAAAACAAAACCTTCCTTGCCGTTGGAATAGTAAAATCATATGTTGCATAAGCTTTGTTAATTAATTCAGCTATTATGTGGGTTATGCTCTCTCGAGTTTACCCATACTTGTGCTGCCTTCATGTGCTTGATTGGCTGATTGATTGGTATTGCTCAATACAAGTAAATCCACTCCGCACGAATGAATGATGATTTTCACTTTGCATCAAAAGTTTACATTTTTATTAGTAGCAGAAACTGTGGTCTTTGATCATGTTAGATTATCTGACCTTGTTGTCTTGCTAACTGAGGCAGTTATAGGATAACATTTAAGACTCTTTAACACCACTTGATAGAACTGCATTAAGCTGCAGAATCCTGGTGCTGTGACGTAACAGAATCTTCCAAAACAACAACAATAGCCAAAGTTCTGAGGCACTTCTAAACTGTTCCAGATCTCATGTTGGTCAAAAAGAGGTAAGTCACCAGGGAGAGGGAAGATCAAGTCTACATGCCGGCAGTTTACCCTCACAAACTGCCGTTAGTCCGACAGTAAAATATGACAGGTGACAGTGAGTCGCAGTGCCGTCTGCCTCAAACACTGAATGTTGGCGGCATCTAGTGGCTGACTGCTGAAGTCAGAAATAATCTCGAAGTTCTCTCTCTCTCTGTTTGCCAGTCATGTTTCCGAGGAGCAGTCGGTTAATATCTGCGGGATATTATAGTGAAGATGCAATAACTCCGGTTATTTCATATAAAGAGACCACAGCCAGGTGAATTGTGTTTGTTTGTATGTGATTGTGTATATGCAGACTGTGCCGTCACCATAACTTTTTTTCCCTCTTCAAATCTACACACACCTCATGTACCTTCCATCTTTCAGGGTTTTTAGGAGGAGGAGGAGGAAAGCTGATGCTCACAGTCTTGGCCGGACCACTGTACAGACCAACCAGGCTGTGCGGAGTCATTACTGGTCAGAACAGCCATCAGTCTGCCAGTTTGCCAGTCTGAGCAGCAGCAGCAGCGGTAGTAAGTTCTGCTCCTCACCTGAAAACACATCAGACAACATCACAGAGAGAGGGAGCGATAAATTGCAGTTCTCTCTGTTTTCAGGTTCTAAATGTTGCTTGTGTCTCTCTCTCCTACCAGTCTGTACCAAGTTCAGCCCTGCTGCGAGGAAGAGTGTTCACTACCTCCTTCTCCTCCTCCTCATTTTGACTTTTGGTGAGTGACTCATCATTCCTGGTCACAATCTACAGTCATCTGTCGTCTGCCACCTGTGTTGAAGCATCACGGCCTGCCAGGGCAGCAGACTTTTCATGATGAGTTTAGTGGTATAGTGTATTTTTGAATTATACAGATTCCTCATCTTTTTATTCTCTCGTTTCTGTCTCTCCATCCATCAGGATTTTGGTATTTGATTCCGGTTCTGACCTTCACCTTGGCCGGGACCGGGATCAGTCACTTGGTTTCCCCACCGACTATCACAGCTCCGTCCACGGTACGAATCAAGAGAAGCAGCTTCTGTTGTTTTTATTCGTCTATGACATGCAGAAATCAAAGTTTAGAAATGAGTGACATTGCATTGTAGCTCAGATCACCTGCATGCTCGCTCACTAATACATCCATCTCTCTTCTCACAAGCAGAATCTGACTATTGGAATTGATCACATGATGACCCAGATGTGGGTAAGAGAGAGTGAGGGAACGAGGGAGCTTCTAACTTTAGAGAATCCAGTTTGAGATTGAAATGTATGTGTAATGTAATAACTATAAATATGTGTTTTGTCTTTACAGAGAGACCTGGATTTGAAAGAGCACTACATCTCTGAGGTAAGAGGAATAATTGTCTTCTTCCCTTCAACTTCACTCTTGTTATTCACTCATAGTTTGGAGAAAGTTGGGTTTCTCTTCCACCACAGATAGTCGCTGGTCCAATGAAAGATGCCAAGGCTGTTAAAGAGACAATTCAGAGGTAAGAGGGTTTGTTTTTCAGTGTGCATGTTTATCAGTCTGTATTTTTACCTGTGTGTCTGTGAATGCTTGCTGGGATTTGTATAGAGACAGAGAAAGACAAAGTACTGTTGTTCACGTTCACCAAGCTGAGCTGCCCTGTCACATGTTCTTCTCACTTGTAGTTTGGACTTGCAGCAGCAGTTGGCAGACCTCACTCGCCAAACTGACCAGCTGAGGGCAGAGAGTCGCTCTGCCAACGACCTGCTGCAACAGAAAATGGATGCACAGGAAGCCTTTACTACCAAGGTAATTAAAGGTAACTCTCTGCCCCCCTGCTAAGCGGGGGCAGAAATTCCTGTTTTCTTATTTCTCTGGAATGACTTCCATGGAACTTAGGCTCTAATCTTGGGAAAACTGTGAATTCACACCCTGTTCCTGGTTTCTCGCTGCAGATGAATGAGGAGCTGCTGTCCATCAGGCAGCAGAATAACATGCCTCCTCCTGTCCCAGGACGTTTAGAAAAGAACAGTCTGGGCTGCCATCGTCCCCTGGCAGATGAAATGGCTGACTTTGCTTTAGAAGCACAAGGTTAGTGATCTTCATTATCATCTTCATCATCTTTGGCGTTGTCATTCATATGGGCTTTTTTGTGGAGATTATTCACAGCTTGCTCTCTCATGTCTTGCTCTCTCTCTTTTTCTGTGTGTGTGTGTGTGTGTGTGTGTGTGTGTGTGTGCGCGCGTGCATGCAGGTGCCAGTGTGGTCCGAAGTTTAAGTTCAGAGACGTATCGGACCAAACGGCTTACATTTTTTGGAATTCCCCTGTGGTGTCCCCTTGAGACTCCCAGCACTGTCATCCAGGTCCATTATAACCATTATTTTACTATTATGGTCACAAATATTTTATGAAACTGCTGTCATGCTGCATGAAATAAAATGTTGCAACACTTGCTACATTGTGGAAACTATACACACCTAAGACACATAAGCAAACCATGTCTTAACATCTCCTTTTTCACACTCTCTTTCCTCAGGGCCACCCAAACCCTGTGCCTGGACGTTGCTGGTGCTTTGCAGGGGGACGGGGTCAGCTTGTTATCTCCCTGTCCCACCCTGTGGCAATAACCCATGTGACGCTGGACCACATCACAAAGACTGAATCCCCAAATGGAAGAATTGACAGCGCGCCAAGGGACTTTTCTGTATATGTGAGTCACAAATTAGCCATTGCGATCCTGGGGACGTCCTGCATAGTTGCTCACTTTGTCTCTGTTACTCAGCGAGAGCACAACTGACTATTCAGCTAATTCCCTCCCTCTCTGTCTATCTGTCTCTGTTAGGGCATGAGATTTGTGGACGATGCTGCAGGAACCTGGCTGGGGAGCTTTGTTTATGACCAGGACGGCGGGTCCACACAGACCTTTCAGCTGCCTGTGAGTCTGATACACTGCAGCCTACTGCACTCACACACAAGCATTTTAATCAGCCACTTAATATGGAAATGCCGCAGAACTTTAGAGGAGTAGAACAGTCAACACACCATTTGCCATTGTCATTTGGCAAGAACAACATAAAAATGACAGTTTTGCTAAGTTTCTCTATTGTGTCTCTCCTGCCCACTCCCCTGTCTGTTATCAGGACTCTGCCAAAGGTGTTTTCAGGTTGGTGAAGCTGGTTGTTGAGACCAACTGGGGCCACGAGGATTACACCTGCCTCTACAGGGTGCGAGTCCATGGTAAACTCACCCTTTAAGTCGTCTCTTTTGCCCCCATGGTCAACTGAGGCTGCAGCCTGGGAGGATGATTCTGCCCCTCTTCGCTCAGAGAATCACAATTCATCAGCCTCCTCCAAAGCCACAGCAACTGTGTGAACCATTTAAACACATTAATTTACATAAACACCATTGTAGTCAATGTTTGTTATGGTTACAAGAAAAAGTAACATGGAGGAAGCATGTGAAAAAAACTAACAAGATGTGAGAGGATCTTTCATGTCTTCAGATTTCTGGTTGGATCTGATTGGGGAACTGACAGAGAAACATCAATGACAATATACATGATAATGATAAGATGAACAACAGACAGTGTTGTGCTATTTACTGAAAAACAGTAATTAGTTAACGTTACTCGTAACTTCATTTAAAAGTAACTGGATTACTTTACTCATTACTTTCACCAAAAAATATTGTGTAACTGTGATAAGTAACTTTTTGGTTACTTTTTAAATGTGTATTTGACGCAATTGCTGAAATGCCAGTGTGCCGGTAGCTTTCATTTCGGTAAAGACTAAAATAGTGCCGAACTTTGTCCATCACACTGACTGGACTATAAACCAGGATTTGGATGGACATTCAGCAGCCTTTTAAACGCCTGACCTGTAGAGGGCAGCTATACACTTCAGCTGCGTTTAAATCTGCTGGAAACCGGAGGAGAAGTAGAAGAAGTGCTGTAGGACTTTTCCGACTTTACGAGGAGCCCTGAACGCAGCATGATCCTGCTTGTTACGGAACCACGTTAGGACGGTACTGTGACCGTCTGCCGTCTGTGGAGGGGTCCAGGTATGGTCTTTACCCATTTATCTCAGCTATATAACATTTAGTATGATTCTCGCCTGATCCCTGAGTATTACAGCAGCGTTTGTGTCCTGTTCGTCCCGGGATAAGCGCATAGGATAGTAGTCATTGTGTACCTGTTAGCTAACCACCAGCAAGCTAACAGTTAGCGGGATGTTGGATTTCAGCTGAGCAAGGGCAAAGTGACACAGCACTACAACATCTGAAAGTATTAACGTGACTATACATTTGCGGTTTGAGTTTCAAGCGTTTTAATGTCCTCAGCATGTACAGCCTCAGTATGTATTAAGAAAATGCCAGTCTAGGGCATTTAGAGGTTTCATAACACTGGAAGTTTGGTTATTTAACATAAGGACATGAGAGGATCTGAGCAGTCTTTACACAGTTTGCATCTTATGAATGGCATGCTCTGTAAGGTATTTATCTTCTGGTAGAGCTCTCAAAACTATTTCTTGGTTTAACTGTTTGTCTGTTTATGAATCAGCTGGGTGTGAGGAGTGCTGGATGAGGCCATGGCTTTAAAGCTGATGCAGAGTCTTCAGCTGCTTGGGCAGACCTCGATACACCGTTATCCTCCCGCTGGACTGAGCTGCCTCCCCAGGCTCCTGAGTGCCAAGAGTGTGGCAGAGCCCGTGTGTGTAGCATGCCTGTGCACTTCAGCCAGCCGCTGCATCCACAGACAGGGCTGCCGGAAGCTCCGTCCTGACTGTGGGAAAATGAGCCTGTCCACCATTGTCAGGGACTCATCCTTCACCACTGGCTCCGTTGGACTCCACAAAGATTCGGCTCCCAGGTTTCATCTGACCCAGCTGCATCGACCCACAGACACGGAGGAGAAGGCTTTCCAGGAGCGCCTAGGGAGCTGCTCCTCTTCCCGGCAGGTCTTCAAGCTGCTGCGCACAGTGGAGATCATGTCTGACACCATGGCAGCAGCAGCGCTGCACCGTGTGGGAGACCTGGAGCAGGATGGCTGCGCTCTGAAGGATCCTACAGTGCTGCAGAACGCCACTATCAGGGCCCTCTGCTTCCAGCTAGGGCAGGACTCTGTGCGCCTGACAGATGCTGGGCTGGCATCGGCTCTGTTGGCCTGCACTCGCCTCTACTTGGATCCCTGGAGCACCTTGATGGTGCGGCTGGTGTCTGAGAGCCAGGAGAGACTTGATAGGGGGCAGATGAGTGTGGGGCACCTGTGTGATTTGGGTCAGGCGATGCTGGCCATAGAGGGCCCTGGCTGTGGGATGCTGGAACAGGTAATGGAGCAGATCCAGAAAGAGGAGCCTGCCCAGTGGAGCCTAGCAGACCTTGTTGCGGTTTATAGACTTCTGCAGAATGGAGTGGGCAAAGATGGCAAATACCAGAACCTGCTGAATGCCATGCACACCCACGCTGCATCAGTCACCTCCCGTATGGATCCTGCTGCGGTCAGCGGGGTGCTCAGTGCTCTGGTGCGCCTGAACCAGACCCAGACCATGCCCCTTGTCATCAATCTGTGTAAGCAGGCTGTAAGGTATGTGCCTCACTTCAGCGATGAGGAGCTCACCCTCGTGCTAGGGGGGCTGATGTTCTTCGGTCACAGCGATCGTTACTTTGTCGGAGCTTTGGAGCGGTACGTGCCCACGATCACCTTCACCTCCGACCCAGAAATGGTCACCAAGGTGATCCAGTACTTTGGCCGGAGGAACATCCTGTCTGTGCCCGTGTTTGATGCCGTGGCTGAGAGCTTTGTGTACCGAGCGGATGACTACACCACCAGCCAGGTGGCCAGGCAGATCATGCCGTTTGGGAAGCTGGGCTACCTGCCACCCAACGCCGGCGAGCTGTTCAGGAAGGTCGAAGCCATCTTGCACACACGCTTCTCTCACTTCCAGCCCCGAACGCTGCTCAACCTGCTCCACTCCTGCATCCTGGTGGAGAGATTCCCTGTCAACTTTGTTTCCAAGGTTTTTAGCAGTTTCTTCCTCCAGCAACTACAAGGTAAAGCATGTTATGAACCACCTGCAATATTTGTGTCACGAATGCATTTTGTCTGTTGTAATCCTTGCATGTATTGACCTCTGTGTCTGTCTCTCTGTCTTTGTGTTGTAGAGGAAAACACAGCAATGGACCGGATTATTCTAGCCCAGCTGACCCAGCTCTACATGACCATGAAGCTGGAGTGTCCCTTCTATGAGGTAAAGTATTAGAAACTCAACTTAAACTCAAATGAACATAAATGCGTTTAATTCGTTAATGTTTATGTTGTCCCAAATAAAACTTTAAAGGAAAAATCCACCCAATATATGTCATCAGTTTGTGATGTTCAGCACATTCCAGGAGTTATTTGGGCTAAAGTGATATAATGTACTTCTTTGGTGTACCCACCCTGCCTTCTTCTGCTTCCTTTACTGATTTGCACCATTTCCCAAAATGACTTTTTAGAACCCCCAGAAAGCAGGTGTGACCTCACTGCATTCAGACCTTATATATTTGGTGGTAGAGAGAGAGTTTTTTCATTCGAGAAACTGTGAGTTGCATTTTTCATTTGTATTGCAACATGTCCTGCAGCTGCACTGTTATGGACAGTTGAGGCTACTGTAAGTGGTCAAATTGGTATTTCTGCCTCTTCTTAATCGGATTTCTCCCTGTACAAGTGTTGAAAGTGCAAAATGGTGCAAAGCTCTTGGAGTGCAAGGTACACCACTAGAGTGATGGTTAAATGGTGCTGAATTGTTGTAGGATGGCTTTTTCCTTTGACTCGAATTCAAGTTGTGATGTATGATGTGTGCAGATTTGTATTTTATTTCTACCTCATTCATCCTGAGACACCACTGTTGTCTCTTCAGGGTCCCATGCTCCATCCTAAGTACCGTGTCAAGTCTTTCCTCATGCCTGGCCGCTCTCTGGAGATGCCAGTTGACCGGCATCTTTACAACTGTGTGAAAAATGGACTGGTGGATTTGCTCGGGGCTCGCTCATACTTTGCATCCAACGTCCTGGCCTCCTACTGCTACACACTAGGTAGCATACAAATAGCTGGTTTAAGTTTTCTTAATACTTATTGTCCTTTTCGTGTGCCTTCATTTAGTTTTTTGGTTCTTCCAGATGTGGAAATAAAACTGGATGAAGAGGGATATGTGTTGCCTGCCAGTCATAATGATGAAGTCCACAGGAGGTAAATGTTTGTGTAAATGTGCTGCTCAGTGTTACATGTTACTAACATTTTCTTGGAAAATTTATTAGATAACTAAATTTGAGACAATTAGAAAATTCAAGGGTTTGATTTGGCGCAAAATTTGATAAAATGTATTTGACAGTGTACTTAGATAAAATCCCACACAAGTTCACCTTCAACAGCTGGATGGTTAAGATTTTTTTTAATTAAATAAAACAGCGTAAATATATTATTTAAATGTTTACAGGATAGCACTTTGTATTGATGGACAAAAGAGGTTCACTGCAAACACGAGGCAGCTGCTTGGGAAAGAGGCCATCAAGCAGCGACATCTGAGGCTTCTGGGATATGAAGTTGTTCAGGTAAGAACCTCATCTGCACCTTTATTGTGTTTAACATATTTGTATTTTTATGTGAGTACTCTTATTGCAATCTCTGCACTATATTCCCCAGTTTTGTCAGTTTTCTGCATGATCTCCATCTGCTCATTGGTTTGTTTGTTCACTATCCCTCATATTACTAAACAGTGTGTTTCTACACCCTTTGGTACACAGTGTTCAGGATAATATGACACATACCCGTTAATGAGTTCTTTGTGATAAGCTGTTCTTATGTATCTTCCATTCCTCTCATTAATATCTATGTGTACATACAAAACAGAATACTCCTAGTATTACCATGGAAACCAAGCTCGTTGTTCAGTAATCATATTATTGGAGTTGATAGGGTGTGTATATTGGGCTCTATCACCTATGCAGTCTGCACAAATCTAGTTAGATGTTTGAGTGGTGTATGCACCAGATGATTCTATACAAAGTTACTGTATATGATACGATGGTTGATATCTAAACTATCCTGTTGATGATTGTTATAAACAAGGTACAAGATTATCTGGGTTACAGGAAACAGGAGTCAATCCAAAAATGTAACTGTGTATCCCAATTCCAAGATAATGGGATAGGCAGTCAGTTCAGTCTTTCTAGACATTATGATTGTTGTGCATGTTGTTTTTTCTGGCTTGCTGTCTGTTATTTTATGTTTCTGAAGTAATTCCACATGGATTTTTCTTGTGATTTTTTACAGATTCCTTATTATGAGTTTGAAAAACTACAAAGCAAGACCAGCATCGTGGAGTATCTGCACAAAAAGATCTTCCCTCACAGTTACAGACTGAGCTGGTGATGGCAAACAAAATGTGATGACACTGTCATGAGATCATGATATTAGGGCTTTTTTTTCTTTTTTGGAAGTTTTTCACAAATCTGTCCTGAAGAAATCACTATTTATTTTTGCTATTAATGTCACTGCCTAAGGGCTGATTATATGGACACACTTCACTATACAATAAAGTGATTTTACGTATGTCGAATGGCTTTTGAATTGTTTCTTACAACTTGTGACACAAAATTAAGGAGTGTTTGGAAAATATAATTTATTTTTTAGCAACACAATGCTGCAGAGACTGTAGAAAGAATCCAAATTCCAAGAATCATTTCAGAGAAAAAAGATTTGTACATTGCAGAGATAGAATAACAATCATAACTTGAGAATAAGTTGTTCTGATTTGATACTTTCTATCATTCGTTAAACAGTTGCTTTGGTTAAACTCTTATTAATGTTGCCACTTAAGGTTGGGAGTGTCAGATAAATACAAAAAGGCTATGTTACATATAAAACTGGAAGGACTGTTGACACTGACTGCTCATTTATGTAGCAGGAATCTGTGGAAGGCCAAATTCATCCACCAGAACGCCATCCTGAAAGATAAAAGGGGAAGCCGTATTACATCAATCTGCTGTTTTTCAAGAAAGCTGTGTAAGCCAATAAGATATCAGATGTCTCACTACTGTGAGGCCAGAATGCTGCTATATGGGACACACCCTGGGCAAAAGTTAAATCATTCATGACAAAGTCTGAAACTGAGAATTACCCTGTTGGTTGTCCTGTCGCCGGGCAGACCCTCTGGGATGGAAGGAGCAGTCGAGGCCTCGTCCAGATACGAGCTGTCATCATCCATCAGGAGCTCATCTCCCAAGGCATCCAGCTCTGTGCACAATTACAGCTATTAGGAGATAAATCTAACACTTCCTTACAAGCCTTATAACGGAGAAATCTGAGTTGTGAAACCCTGATTTGTGCTGTTGGCTCTACTACAGTTGTAGTGTCCAGATAACGCCTGACATATCATTGTCCAAAACTCCTGACAGAGAAACGCATTACTGACCTGCTTCCAAGTCATCCTCATCAATGTCAGGTGTGCCGTAGCTTCTGCTCAGTGCCTCCTGCACTTCGTTGGCATCTTCCATCATGTCCTCCAGCTGGTCTTGAAGATCCTGCATATTAAAGAATAAGCGGGGAGTCAAAACATTCATTTACCTCAGTGACCCATCCACAAAAGTGATGGATCAACTAAATGAAAATGATCTTTCATCGTCCAACTTTTCAACTCACTGTGCCTGTGAGGTTTGAAAAGTATTATATTAACTATTACTCACTAAGAGTGACACTCATCCATCTTTTGATATTAATGCTGATATAAGGAAAAAATCCTTAGCTATGGGCAACATGGAGTTTGGAAATTACAGTCAGCTGTCTCCAAAGAATTCATAGCTTTTAAGTAAACATAAAGAATATACATACCTCAATTTGATCAATTTTCACATTCTTGTACGCTTTCTTCATTTCTTTAGCACCGATTTTCATGGCATCAACCTAAAAAACAAAACACAAGTAACAAACCACTTTTCTTTGGCCTGGTAGCATTCTGAATAGAATTACCATGATGGTACATAAAACCACTTACTGTGGTTTTGGTGTCTTTGAGAGTCTGGATTGTGTAATTAGCCTGTTCCATGTTAAAAGACTGCTGCATGAGGTTATCTCGCTGGCCCTCATACCTGGAGGAGACAAGAATAATAATAATAGGCCTTTATAATGATGAATGCGGACTTGATGAGAATAACATTTTGAGGCTATAAAATGTTTTGTTACATAATTTGTGTATTCAATAATTAATAAAGGCAGTAGTTTCTGTACATGACTTACATTCTCTTCTGCTTCAGAACTCTCATGGCCTTCTGCTTGACCATATTCTAATAGATGAAAAACAATATATTACATTTTTATGAATAAACGCGTATTGGATGAGTATATGATGACGCATTGCTATGAAAGGCCCCTGAATACAAACTACAATGCAAAGCTATTAGAGAATACTGTACAACAAATTTCACCTTTGAGGGGCCATCTCTCATCTTTTTCATCTGATCCTTGTACTTCACAAGTTCAGCATCCAGTCTAGCGATCTTCTTGTCAATGGACTCAGCTCGAGAATCAACCTTATGGTAGAAAGGAGGAAAGACAGACCGGGAAATGAACATGTGTGACATGACAGCCTATTTATCTATAACAACATGATTCGATTTTTTCAACGGGGTCCTTATAGTGTCTCATTATGATCAATAGTGCATACAAGAGGGGGATTGCCGGTACAATCCAAAAACTGAAAATGCTCCTCCTGTGCTTTTCATTTTTTGTACATACACACAATAGCCTGATTAGCATATAAATTGATGGATGAATGTATGTATAATACCCGCTGCTTCCTGCCAAGTCAGCCTACATACCTCCAGTTCACTATTAATAGCTCTACCTTGACAACCAGTATGACTGGTTACTGACGGCCATGTCAGTGAGACAGGGGGATAGCATCTGCTCTTTGCCAACCACATAACTCAAATTCTCGATGAAATTCAATTCCTCGAAATAATGCTGGCTTATAACCTGGACAGACAAACCGACTGTTTCTAGACGCACTGGCTTGTTCACTGACTGATCCTTTACAGAGCATTACGTAAAACTTTAACACCTTTAAAATGATAGCTTCTGATAGTTAAACTTTTTAACGTAACATTACCACCCGCTTAATAATAAGATTTTCTTCTTTTTATAACAACGTGCTGATAAAAATGGCTAACGCTACCTTAGTTTCTGCTCCTAAAGGTTAGCTAACAGTTAGCTAACTTAGTTAGCCCAGCCCAAGACGGGATTCTTTGTTTATTTTGTTCCTGACATTATTCACAAACGTATTTCAAGATATACATACACTTCCTATGCAGTCCGTGAGGTTTGGCGGTGGGCCCTTAGGTTTTCCCCTACCAAATATACGATTCATCTTGCCAACAAATGCTCTCACAACACAAAAGTAAACTAGTCTAGCTTCGCTTGTTAGCTGTCACAGCCAACTCTCAAACACAAGAAATAAACCCGGAAGAGAGTCTGCGCTGACGTCACAGTAGTCACATGTTTCATTGCCCCACACCCTCAAAAGTGGTGCGTCTCAACTATTTATTATGAATGGATGGGTTTGCATAAGAGGGCGTGTGTGTGTGTGTGTGTGTGCTTGTTTATTTTTTTCATTAATGTGTGTATTTTCTGTCTTTCTTTCTTTCTTTCTTTCTTTCTTTTCATGTTTTGTTGTGCTATCATCAATACAATCACTACAACTTATCTGTAACCCAAGTCAAGCTTTTACACATGCAAAGGCATAAGCATGAGGCTATCTATCTTTTTTTTTTTTTGTGCCAACAGTGCAGCACATTATACTTACTATACTGGTGGAGCTCCATTTGATGTCCTCTGGAGGGAGCTATTGGCATACAGTCAATTTACAATGTAGGTGAGCTGCATGTGAAAAGACTCCTGACCTCCCATCAAAAACTTGTTTTCACAGTACAGAATACTGACATGCAACTTTCTTCTATTAAACTCTGTTCTGAATCATGAGGCATGCTATTTTCTCTCCAAAGGAAATAACCAAAGTTAATGGTGCAGAGCAAATGTAGAATGACATTTCTGGTCAAACCCTGCGTTCAAACAGAGCATCTGTAAAACTGACATTTAGAAGACCATATGAATGCAAGAGCAGAGAATCAATGTAAATATGGTAAAAGTGCTTTAATACTGAGTACTGCACAAGGAGCACGTTTTGGCCAATGTGTCTCCTGTTGACAGCAAACCAAACCAACGTATAATAGCAGTATGTACAGAGATTGAGAAATGATGACTTGGTTACAGCGAGGTTTCTGGATTAATTTTCCTGTCTTTGCTCATGTATAAGAACCCCAAATCACTCTGAATCCAAGACCTAAACATTAAGCATGTTTGAATATGCATTTTCTGGGTTTGTTTGTTTGGGTTATTACATGTTCTGAGGACAGAGTTATCCTATCAATTTAAAAAAATGGCATGAAAAATATATAAGATGGTCCAGTAATGAAAATTCATGTGTCTGTGGAAATGGATTTTATTTCTTAATTACTAAAATATTCGCTGCAGTAGTCATCTAATGAGGTAGATGACACACTCTACATGTCTTATTTTACATTCAATTACCAGAGCTCATCATATTCATATTATATTATAAATAGTCTATATGCAGCACATTCCAAAGCTAATAGGTTACAACAGCACAGACCATCAAGCATTTACTCTGTCAACCTTAAAGATGACCAAAGACCAAACACATTACTCACTGGTGCACATATCATATCAATGATCATTGACATGCTACAAATAAAGGTACATTTCAGTGATGTCTGTGCAAAGGTATTTTTTGTATGTGATCTGTACAAATAAAGTACAGTATATACATCATATTGTGACTTTGTCAGAATATATTCAACCATGTGCACAAGTTCTTAAAACAGCTAAGTGTTTAGATTGTGATGATATAATATTTCTCTAGAATAAGAGCATGACCACTTCAGTAAGAATGTGTGTATCGAGGCAAAGCCATATACACAGCACATGCGATCGAGTTATATACTGTAAATTTAACAACTTGTCAAACTGGATGCAACTCCAGAGTCAAAGTTGAAAGAGAGCCCTCTGTCAAATTTTAAATACACATTCAAGTCCAGGATTTTCACTTTAACTTGTCTTGAGAAACTGTTGCTTTCTTTGTAGTCCTCTCAGTCACTCTCACGCTGCTCAAAGTTCAAGCATCAGACTCAGCTCTCTCACATTGTTGTCAATCAGCACAATGCAAATGCTTCACAATGCAGATGACGCACAAGACTGTGATACAGAGGATCGAGGATTTAGAAACAGATCTACTATAAGTGAAACATATAACTACCACAGGTATTTATAAACAGTATGAAATGCGTTTCATATACAGCATGACGTGCTGTTTTGACCCCATCCAGTGACCACTTCTGAAATCCTTCTCCACAGCTACAATCTCATGCAATCCTGGACTATTAAAGGCACTTTTGACTAAAAAGAAAGGAAAAGAAAAAAAAAGACAAACAAAACACGAGTAAATTAATCAAAAACATAAAAAATACCGATGCAATATATGAAACCTGCCATGAGCCAAAAATCTTATCTTCACTAATTTTGCTCTAATCCCCACTTTAATCAAATATATCCCTGAGAAGCCATGGCATTATAGTAAGATGGAACTGTCTGGCACAAGCAGTATGTTTGGGTGATATCTAAATTCATAGGTATAGTCATAATCCATATAATCTATGATTAATTCTTTGTTAGAGAGTAATTAAACCAACCCCAAACCCAAACCTGTGTGAAGTCTGACCTCTAGTGTTGAAATGTGCCTGGTCTTTGGTTTCACGTGATGTCACCACCTGTTGTACTCTATGGGTGGTGACATCACCTGCCAAAGACCGGGCACCCTGCTTCTCATCATTAGAGGTCTGGTTTCACATAGATTGGGGTTTGGGGTTTAGTTACTCTTTAAGCATAATATATGAACTGAGGGACAGACATGAAAATAGAAACCGTTCCAAACTAGCCTTCTTCACATTTGCCATATTTTTCCTGCTCAGTGCAAATAGTATTCTATTTGTGCATCGCTTTGCAAGGTGAGACAACAGAATATATAATACTCACTCCAAGAACAAAAAAACAAATAATCAATTTTTAACCCAACTGCCATCATCAAATGCATTGAGAGGGGAAATCCATCGAGGTGTCAAAGGTTAAAATGGAGGGAAGGTGATGGGGCAGTTGTCAATACATTGCAACGCATGACATCATGACATGAAGCTTTCATTTGCCTTCTCAAATGAAAATGCATCACTAGTATAGATTTACATCCAGACTGACAGGTCCCCTAACAATGAAACTTCAACTTTAGCAACGGAGTCAAAATACTGTGACAGTCTACATCGCCGACGTCACTTGGGTTAGGCCCATGTCATTTGAGTCCTCTTTTCCAATGTGGGAAATTGAAGACAGTTCCATTGTTAGTCATGTCCGTTTACTAGTCCCATCTGTGTTCTCCAGGGGAACCGGGGCCTCCCTCACAGTGCTGTGTGCCTTCTTGCTCCCTGGCACCCTCTCCCCCTTCAGCTTGGCAGGGAGGCAGAAGTCTTTGAAGCAACGTTTGAAGTTCTCATCCAGGAAGGCATAGAGGACGGGGTTGAGGCTGCTGTTGGTGTAGCCCAGGGCCACACAGAAGAAGTAGGCGGCCATGACGGCGGTGGTCTCCGGCACGCTCACGAGGGCCTTGACCAGGATGAAGATGTGAATGGGCGTCCAGCAGACCACAAACACAGCCACCACCACCACCACCAGTCGCGTGATCCGACGCAGGTTGCGGTCCTTCTCCCGCGAGCCGGACAGCAGACGCACGCTCTTCAGCCTCAGGACCATCAGGGTGTAGCACACGGTGATGATGAGCACAGGCACGACAAAGGCAAAGACAAACACGCATATCTTCATCAGCGTGTCCCAGTACACGTAGGGCTCAGGGAACTGTAAGGCACACTCTGTTGTGCCTGGAGGAGGGGAGGGAAGGGGAGAAGGTGAGTTGAATGATGAAGTGCACTTGCTTTATTTACCATAAGTGAAATTCTACTCTGCCCCCTTTCTGCTTTCAATATGGCAAGCTGTAATGGAGCAGCTAATCTGCACTTAAAGAGGAACTCTTGGCTCTAAACTGTTTTTTCATATCTTCATCTGTATTCAGGAAGGATGTGTAGCTAATAAAAAGCTCAATACTGTCAGATGGACAAGATGGAATATATAAAATATGATGTGTGAAAATCAGCCATACTCATTAAATTGACTGACTTCTTTTAAAAACTTTTTTCCCACTGCTGACAGTCTGGATAATGTATAGAAGCAGGCCAGCAAGATCTGTACTTTAAAATTTCTTTTGTATCACTTAAAGAAATGTCTCTTTTGTGGGAGCTTTCTCTCACCGTTGTTTGTTTGGGTGCCACCCAGTAACAGAGCAGGTATCCCTGCAGCTGAGGAGAGTATCCAGATGCAGACATTGATAATCTTGGCTTTGATCGGGGTGCGGAAGTCCAGGGCTTTCACCGGGTGGCACACAGCCACGTAGCGATCCACGCTCATCATGGTGAGGGTGAAGATACTGGTGAACATGTTGTAGTAGTCGATGGAGATGAAGACCTTGCACACCACCTCACCGAAGGGCCATGTGTTCAGCAGGTAGTCTGTGCTCTGGAAAGGCATTGTTGTGGTGACGAGGGCGTCAGCAAGAGCTAAGTTGAATATGTAAATGTTGGTGGCTGTCTTCATCTTTGTATACCTGTCAAAGTGGGTCAGAGCAAAGCATGCTATAACCACAGCAGCATGTAATTGTGAGAGGCAGTGAGATGACCAGAAATAACTTGGTCAACCCATCTTGGTAACCACCTCTCAGGGTTGCCAAGGCTGCTGTGCATTGCATCTGATCAAGTGCATGGCTGCAGACCTTTGATCTTGGCTTGCTGTACATGTAACATCAGCCATTAGTCCATGTTGCTTCCTCAAATCAATATATTGCAATCTTCCTTGCTGCAATTCTTTGTAATTTGCGCTGCTCAGGCAACATGTGATCAATAATTGCTCTGAATGATAACGCAAATGCCTATCGTCATTTCCATATAGTATAATGGCACAATTTCTCAAAAGGGGATATAAATGCTTCCCCTTGAAACAGGATTAAAATCCAAGAAAAAAACACATTAATGTACAGGCATTACAAGAACATCATATTCCATGTCCAGTTTTGCAGCAGTTATAAAACGAGTCCAAAACAACAAATCAAAATCCATTAAACACTACACAATCCATAGTTGGAAGGGTAATAATGCAACCCTAGCAACATGTACTATTGCTATTTAAAGCTAAAAGAGGTAGACTCCAATGTCAAGCCTGTCTGCTAATGGATGTTAAGCTCTGTGTGTTCATTATGTAAGTTGACAGGTTCAATTTGCAAGTTTTTGGGTTATTGTAAATCATTGTATTCATTTACACCAGTTCAGCGTATAGCCTCTTCCCTCTGTTGAACCCTAAACTTTGCTAGGCGGATTTGTGGAAAGTATTGCAGTTTGACCTCCACTGAGCCATAAAACAGGAAAATGTGCAGTATACCAGAAGCTGAAGCAAGAAAATTAGCCTCCGCTGACCGACGATGCAGTCAATCTGATTTGAGGTAATTGTTGTCTATGGTCTGGAGCGTTCTGGATGGCACTGCTGCATCTCGTATGACATCAGGAGATTTGTTGCTCTCTCACACCATAAATAACGAGCAATGAGGTGCAAGCAGGGCTATCAGCATGATAAAGCACCAGTGGTTTAAGCTGTAATTAATATCCCGTCCACTTCGTCTGACATACAAGGAGTGATTTATGGAACGTGGTTGTTTCAGTTGAGAGCTCTTGAGGTTTATTTGATGAGTAAAGTATTTTTGATGATTTTGAGCAATTTTCACCCCTGTGGAAAGTGCATGAATCAATTTTAGATCGCAATGCTTCACTCATTCACTCATTCAAGTGCTGTTACAGCTCACAATTAGTGGTGCACTACAAAAACAAGATCTTGACTTGACTTGGGCATGAATGGTGCAGTAGATTTTAAGACAGTAAAGCTAAAGCTGCACCAAAATTCATCTATATTTGGGTCTTGCCCGAGCGTTAGGCGACTCATTCTGTTTACAGACACGTTACTTCAGCTGTGCAGATGAGTTTAAGTGGATTTCCCAGCAGCATGCCCTCTTTCTTTGAAGGCTTGTACCTGTAGAGTGCAGGGCACCCAAAAACAAACTTTGGCTTAAACCAGATGGCCCAGGACTCCTTTTAAAAGCTCCTCGGTTGGTGCCAATACCTGTTCTACAAGCAATAACATTTACAGTGAAGAAATACACTCTTGTAGCTGGACCAATGTTTTAAACTTAAAAGGCGAGGGCAGCATTAAGTTAAGCTCTTGTGCCAATAGATCATGCCCCTGCCACTTGCTCCAACATGATATCTGCCCTTCTTAATCTTCTCTGGAAACTCAAGTCGAGAAAAGCTTCCTGCCATCCACAAACCTTTAAATTCAACCTGTCACTTTATTTACAAGGGGGCATTTACACGTTTGGCACATCTTTAATCTCACAAATCACCACTCCAATACTGTTAAAAGGACTTAGTATATGTCTTTGATGTAGTGAATATTCCTATCCTACAGGAAATATTATTTCTTTGATATCTTGACAACATAAGATTTATGCCATTTGTATTTATTTATATTTATTTATTTTTCCCGGACCTTACCTTATGATAACATACATGACCAGGCAGTTGCCCAGTAAGCCGACCACAAACACCACGGAGTAGACCGCAGTGATGATGGGGATGATGGGAGACATGTCCTCCTGCTCCCAGCTGTCATCGTGGGTCAGATTGTGGCTCTCTAAGTATCCGGACGCCCAGGCTGAAGAATTCACTGAGCAGTCTTCGGCAGGCGTGGAGAGGCACTTGTCTTCTTTGAAAATTTCTACGGGAGCGCTTTCCATTTTGACACCTGTCCATGAGTTTTAAAAAAGGCTACAGAATAAGGCTTTTCACTGGGGATCTTTAAAGGAGAGGGAATAAATCAACACTGAATCTCTATGGTAATTGGATATAAAGGCTTTATCTGCAAAAACAGATACCTCCGATTGTATTAATTCCTACAAAGGATATTTTCCACATAACTTAAGTAAAAAAAAAATCATATTACAAGCTAATCCATATAGGCGATGTTTATTGGCTTTTGCGACAAAATTGTGCATTTTGGATCCAGAAAATGTTATGTGAAGCATTAAATATAACTTCCTTTTTCCCTCTAATGGTGTTTATTTATTGTTTGTTTTATTTATTACTGAACTCTTCATATAGTCAATGATGTAATGGTAAATCACAAGGTACAGTATGATGTCCAATGTGATCAGAAGCATTAAATTTTTTTGACCATGAAAACGCTATTATTATGTGAGTTACATCAGTTTGAAAATCAAACATAAATAGGCAAACTCATGCAAAATGGTGAGTAAACCAGCAGTAGTCTTAAATATGATGAAATCATCATCATGCCAATGCAAATGAGGAGGCGTACACAAACTTTACTTTTGCTCCAGAGCCACTTGTAGATCATGCAAAAAGCAGTTTGAAATAATTGCAGTGGGCATTTCAGAGAAACTGCACATTATAAACACTAGGCATAATTTTACACTCGCAATTGGTTACTCACCCTTTTGGTAACCCCTTAAAACCAGCC
>OMLF01016356.1:8273-22759 GCA_900302615.1 Holocentrus rufus | reverse complement strand
AATCTAATGAGGAAAAGTATTTATAGTATCTTGCTGTGCTCTCCAGAGAATGCATTAGGAACAACCATAGCTTCAAAGAGAGCTCTAAATTAGCATATGAAACTGGATGTTCTGTTCATAAAACCAGAAGTCTTTGTTAATAGTTGCCAAGTTAAAGCTGTTTCAATTGTATGTGGAATTCTCTCAGTAATCATGAAAGCCAGTTTTAAAATCTATGGTCTACGCTATAATTTCTGACATTTTGAGGATGTCAAGAAATGACTGTGCCAGCCATGTAGATGTTCAAACACATTTGCAACAGTGGTACTGTTTCTACTGTAGAACCCACCTATGAACTGCAGGGAACACTGCAACAACATGATCACACTGCAATGGAAAAGTCATGCATGCTCTTTGTTCCCTCTCACCCATGAAAATTGAGCAAAAGTGTAAGACACACAGCATCAACAGAGCATGGGTATCCTGGGAAGGTAGGAGCTGTACCGTGGTTAAATCTGTTACATGAAGAATCATGTGATTTCAGTTGTTGAAATATCTCTTTTGTGCTTTCAGAGTCACAATATAATGACGACGAGTCATGACATAGCGTTAGCAAAGGTGGAAGAGCTCACAGGCCAGCTGAAGGACGAGAGGCTGAAGAGCCTGGACCTGGAGAGGCAGATGCAGAATATGAGCTTCTCTATCAAAAGGACAGAGGAGGTGACTGCTACATTCTGTCTGCTACGCTCAATCAGTGACCAAACTAGGGCCAAACTATCACTCAAAAAACAGAATAGGGCTGTCGCCATGAAGGAATTTCGTCTGCGGTGATTTAGGGTGGCTCAGCAGCATGGTATGCGGTATTAGTGATATTATGTATCCTGATTTTAAATAAGCTTTATTGTTAGGCTATTATTAGGGATATTATTAAAAAAAGGCCTAGCCTATAGCTTAGGCTCAATATAAATTGTTAAATGAAAATAAATACAGCAAACTGTGTAGGAGAAATCTTTTAAGCCAATCCATTCTGTCACTGAGAATTTGACTTTGTTAATAATCATAAATTAAAATACATCTTTCATCTTTTACCACACCATGGACAGTAAGTCTTCAAAATCAACCGCTCACACACTATATGTTTATCTATTCTTCACATCTCTTGTGTTGCACAGTTGCAAGAGCAGATGAATGATCTGGTGAAGGAGAGGGACCTGCTGAAGGAGAATCATGATAAACTGGTCAACAGGTGAGCACCTCAAATTCTGTTACGTCAGTCCAAGTGTTGCTGGTTTCCTCGAGTTAGATTGTCTGCATTCATTACAGATTATGGTGGTCCAAACTTCTTTAAATTTTGATGTGTCAACAGAGGATAAAAATGAGGAAAAATGAATAATGACGGTTTTGCAAGTTTGTGGAACTGCTATCACCACTGACAAACAGTATTTGGGGCAAAAGGACGTCAATAATAAGTTTAATGATGGTACTGCTCACATCTCCAAAAACATCCTGTAATTTATTAATACCAACCAAGCAAGGGATAGTCAGCAGCACATAAATGTTAAGATGTATGGATAATATGAACACTATATTCAATAGTCAAGATGGTCTTCAGGTATCAGTATAATATCAGTAAATATCAAACTATAGAATAGTATATGGAGGTGTTGGTGCTGCTGATGCATCAGATCTGCGATGTAACTGTGGAGGTGTCACATGACGACTAACTTTCAGTTGTCACCCCCAGGACATTTTTGGTTTTCATTGATTGATCCAATATCTCTGCTACATTAACTTTCACTGTAAATAAGTATTATGATACAATTTCCTCTTGTTTCCAGTGCCTTTGATTTGTCTCAACAACAAAAATGGAAAATTCAGGAGCAGCAGCTAAAATTGCAGATCGCCCAGCTAGAGATGGCGCTGAAGGCTGACCTCACCGACAAGAATGAAATCCTGGACAAAATCAAGGCTGAGAGGGGTATTACTTCAGTTTTGGTTTCAGATCCTGCCCGCACTGCATTTTAATTGCAATACTGATATAATGCACAGATTTTGAAATATTTTCAAATCAGACAAAAAGTATGACAGCTCAGTTTATGTTATGTACTCTCAGTTCATGTATTGGGATGTTTTCTGCTAGAACATGAAATATACATCATATTGAACACTGACAAAAATGATCCAAATTGATTCATTTCAAAATGGACATTGTGTTTTCAGAAACAAATGAGAAGTTGACCGAAGAAAAGAAGCAGCTTCAAATCCAGGTCTTGGAGCAGAAGCAGCAACTAGATGAACTCAATGATCGCTTGAAGTTTTACACGAAGGTAAGCCACAGGGCAGGAAAGTAACTTTGAATCTACCGACCAACAGTAGCTGTTTAACTTCAAAATTAAAGATGATTCCTACCACCTACCATCACCTGCTAAATTTCCATTTAGATGAGAAAATAAGTTGTACTGCTACCTACTAGAGGAGGCAAGCTTATTAATAACATTCAAAATTTATCAGTGCATGGCTGGCAGCACAACCCACGTAGGACAGGCCTAGTGTGGATTGTGGTTCATCTTAAGCATTGCATGTGAAAACCACTACATGTCCAATGCATTTACAGTCCATACTCATTCACACACTAATCTGTCTCTGCCATCATAATCTGTTCTTTAAGGAGAGCGAGCTAGACGTGGCAGAGCTCACCGAGGCACTGATGCTAATTAAGGTAAATGGAAAAGTCAGCTTCAGTTCAGTTTCAAAATATGTTGCACTTCTTTGCTCAATTTGTGTGCATGCACGTGGATATGTATATGTATGAGTAAAGTGTGCTTCAGAGCCTGTTGTATAAAATCAGTATTGTTTTGCCGTGTCTTGGTGATTCAGTATGCTAGGACCTGTGCCATATATTTGTGTTGTCATGGATTCAAATCTGTTTGATGTCCTTTGTTGCATGTCATACCCTCTCACGCTTTCCCTCTCATTGCTCAGTGTCTGAATGAAGCAAAAATATAAATAACTTTTATGTGAGCCTTTATTGATTGCTGTGAGGAAAATCTCTTTTCTCTTGTCCCTCCCTCCAAAGGGAGAACAGAAATCACGGTCATCTACCAGTTAGTGCCATGTGGTGATGGTAACGACTCAAGGACACTTCAGCGGGCGGATATTAGCTGACAGGGAGACTTGAACTGAACACTGTAGCCTCATGCTGTCCATAAAAAATCAGATTCTCTCCCTCACAGGTTCGTAAATCCCAGAAGAGCGGTGAACTGGGATTCCTGGAGCAGGTGGAGGAGGCGGCGGTCAGTAATTCAGAGAGCTCCGTCAGGGAGCTAAGAGCTGCACACGCTGAGACCATCCAGGAGCTGGAGAAGACCAGAAACATGCTCAGCATCGAACACAAGATTAACAAAGACTACAAGGTAGAACTTTAAACTTTTAAATTTCCAGCCATATTTGCCTGTGGATACTAGTATTCACCTGATACTCTAACTAGTGTAAGAGTCAAATAGACTTTTAGAACAGAAAACAACTTCCAGATAATAGTTGATTTGATTTTCAGCTGAAGTGAATGGTAAAGCAGACAGATTTGTCAGCCACAGTTAAGGTTTATCAGGATTTGCCGGTGGCTGGTGTCAATGTCCCACATTTTCAGTGTAACACTAGATAAAAGAAGACACATTGTCACTCAAACACAAAACTACTGTATAAACCAATATTAAGCAGTTTTGGATTAGAGTAACCGTTCAGTTCCTAAACTGCGAATGCACATGTCAAATTCTAAATGGAATCTGCTCTGGTGATAAGGCGGAGCTTGAGGCTGTGTCACGGAAGATGGACAGTGAGAAAATGGAATATGAGCAGAAGTTGGAACGTCAGGCCCAGCTGCTTGACATGAGGGCAGCCAAGATCAAGAAACTGGAAGGTATCTCTCCAAGCTTCCCTCAAAGCTTCCTCTGTCAGAACTTCCTAAAGAACTGGTTGTTTGTTCACTATGATTTCCAGGGCTCCTATGAATGAATCCAAAGCCTAGAAAAAGTGTGAAACATGAAAGTGACAATTTCCAGGTCTTGAAAAGTTTTGAAGGAGCCCTGGATTTCTTGGAGCTAGTCCGTTCTGATTCATTACTGTGCAGTGACTGGTTGTTTTGTCTTCTTTTGATTGTCTTCATGTTGTTCCTCTCTAGCCCAACTTAGAGACATTGCCTATGGCACCAAAGCCTATGTTTTCAAACCAGACATCATGGACGAGGACGAGGCTGATGAGTTTGATGAAACTGTTCACCTCGAACGTGGAGAGAATCTTCTGGAGCTCCAAATCGTTAATGCCACGCTGTCTCCATCTGCCCTGGAGGCTCTTGGTGACAGTGAACCTGCCACGTTCTGTAGCTATGCCTTCTATGACTTTGAAGTGCACTCCACTCCAGTGGTGACGGGCCAGAAGCCTAAGTATGGGTTCACATCTCAGTATGTGGTGTGCGTGGACGAATCATTTCTGGAGTATCTTCGTAGTTTCTCGGTCACATTAGAGCTGCATCTGGCCATGGGCCTGGACTATCGGACAGTAGCAAGAGGACAACTTCGGATGCAGCAGCTCCTAGAGCAGGACAGTAAAGTTCATGGGACCGTGCCGCTGGTTGGTGAGTAAGATGAGATGGAATGATGAAACTTTAATAACCTCTGCTGGGAAACTAGGTTGTTGGCAAGTTTAAGGGTGTGCAGCATCATTAGAGTGTGCAAAATAACAGCAGCAGAACTGAGACAGAAAAAATAAATGAAGAATATTTGTCATGTATGCAGTACAAAATAAGCAGAAACATAAATCTATCGATATATATGTGGTATATAACAATCAGAGGGACATGTCAGTATGAAGAAAAAATTAAAACAAAATGTTTGCAATGTAAGCAAAAAATGTTTATCATGTAAGTAAGTTTGCAGCTCTTTCTCAGGTATATCCGATGAAGTGCAATCGTTTGGCTCTGTGGACTACTGGATGAGGTTGAGGGTGCCCATGACAGAGAACATCCGTCTGTATAAAGAGAGGGTGAAGGCTTTGGACTACCTCAATACTACACTCAGTGAGAGTGCACAGGTAACTGTGCATTAGAGTGAGATACTACCCTAACATACCATTGTACTCAACATTTTAGTCATTTAATTGATGCCCTCATCTAGAGCAAGCAAGCTCTAATAAGTGCAGCAGTAGATTGCATTTAATTTCATGCATATGTTTAAATGGATTCAATTTAAATTCTCAGATTGCCAACATTAGAAGAAAATGGATTGTAGGATCAAAGCCACAGCAACCTCACCTGACAGCAGATGCAATATCCCTGTGACCTTAGAGTGATTTCAGTTAAAGAATGAAGGGATATGGAGAAAATGTTTTATTTTTTAAATAAACACAACTAAATGTGATGTATGCTCATGTACAAATAAATACAATAAACCTAACCTTGCATGTAGAATGATGCAAATTCCATTTCAAATATTTGTTTCATGCGGCACCTCAGCTGGCGGCACCCAACAGCGATTGCAATGTACTCTACGTCACGGTGCAATGCTGCCGCAATCTTCCATCCCGGGGCTCCCAGCCGCCTAGCCCATATGTGGTCTACAGGTTCTTTGAATTCCCTGACCGCGACACTGCCACTGTCCAAGACTGCTGTGACCCCCAATTCCATGACCTCCAGTCCTACTCCGTCCTGATGGACCCAGACCTAGACAGCTACCTGAAGTCTCAGGCCCTGCAATTTTATGTGTTCGACTACAAGGAAGAGCAGATGGACACATATCTAGGAAAGGCCAGGGTGCCCCTGCTGTCACTCGCCCATGACAAGGGCATCACCGGTGAGTGATTCCGGAATTTGCCATGAACTCGATGTTAGGCTTGTGGTACTGGAGTCTGATGCCAAGGTTTCAGACTTGTGTGGCCTCAGGGTGCAATAACTCTGTACCCATAAAATCTTGTGTGGTCATTTCCTGTAGTTAGTATGAGAATGTTTTCACCCCTAATGAGCTACACCGCAGAGTGCGTAGAAGAGGACCAAGGCTGGCATTTTCAGGCATTGCTGTTACTTGGAGCCAGTTAAGTTTGATTGACATTGCTCTCACCTGCCCAAATGAATTGAATTTAACACCAAAGAGTTAAAACATGTATAACTGGATTGCAGTCCTATAATATTTGGTATATTCCAGCAGCTAAATGCAGTGAATTTGAGAAACACTCTGCTTACTCTGAACTTGCTCTTTACTTGGTATTGAGCAGGTGTCAATCTAGACCAATCCTTTGTGTCAACTTTGTCCTCAACTAAGGCAGCCTTGACTCCTGCTGTGCTTCATGGTTTATTGTATGGTGTTTTTTAAAAAGTTGAATTGGCTTTCTCTTTCACTCCTCAGGTGTGTTTGAGCTGGCTGACCCCTCTGGACTCCCCACTGGCCATATTGAAGTCACACTCAAGTGGAAGTTCACTTACCTCCCTCCGCCAGGCTCGACCATGGACGTTGAACCGGCCAAGTTTGTCCCCAAAGAGATGCCAGTCAAGGAATCTCGGGAGCACAAGCAAGAACCGTACAATATGAAAGACGAGAGGACGACAGACAAAGAATTGAAAAGAAAAGATATTAACGAGACATTGAAGGAAGAGGAGGAAGCCGAAGAACTTCTTCATCACTCCACGTCCTTCCCTGATGTAGCTGTTTCTAATGTAAGCAGCTAAATTAATTAAACAAAAACATCTACTGTTGTAGATGTTCTGTTCTAGGGCCTCTGTAGACTTAAATTGATTCAGTATCTTATGAAAATATCATGGTTATATTGATAAGTTGTTTCTCTTCTCTGTGGACTTAATTGTATCTCTATGACCCAGAATTTTAGCCAGCAGAGAGTCCATTGTATTGAATTTGGAATACTACCTTAAAACTGTCCAGCAGTCAGGGTTGGAAATTACCATAAACAACTTGACTGCATGGTAAGTTTTAAGGTGATACCGTCCTACACAGATATTCTCTACATGCCTTGTCTGAATGTGTTCTTACCATCAGTCACCGTTGCCAAAGCCCAGACAGAAGACGCAGCTAAAGGAGAGATTAGCTGCCAAAAAAGTCACATTCCTGGATGTCACAGCTACAGATGACCAGGTGAGATTTCTTGGAAAAAAATGGGGTTAGTCAATGTCCATGTAGCTCAGCAGGCAATGTTATATGCCCTGCCTTTCACAGAAGCCAATAAATAGCCAATAAATCATCATGAGTGTCTTAAATGAGTATCTTTCCTTTTATTTTGACTGATACCTGTGACAACAAGACCAGAGGCACCACCACATAATTTCTAGAAATCCAAAAATTATAGGCATAAGTAGTTTATTCATATCCTTAATTTCTGTAACCAATAAACATTGTTGCTTTTAATGGAGAAAAGGCTGCATCTATGTAGTTTTTGGTTTTCAACAGTAAACAGAAATCAGTGAAGATACATCGAATTATTGACAAAAACCAAAAATAAACATTTTTTTTCTCCCAATTTTCTTTTGTTAGGTTGAGGATAGGAGTTCTCCGAGTGCCAGCGTGCCTCCGCAGAGGAGAGAGACAAAGCTCTCACCTATAATAAGGGTAAGCTCACTGATTGTAAATAAGCATTGTATTACAACCATATCTCCAGTTCGTTAAAAAACAAAGTTACCTGATGTTCATTTCTTAAACATTTCAGAAGATCCAAGTGTTACTTTTAGTTCATTTAGATTGCTGACAGCTGTATTTTGCAGCCAACAGTAATTTTCTATTTTCAGCTGAACCTCAAACCTCTTTTAGCAGTCACTTAAGTAAGTGGCATGATTGGTGTCAATTCAGGATTTGTGAATTTACTCAAATTTAGTGCAGTATTTTCACATTTAAGGCAACATTTGCACTTGATTTGTATTGAGATTGCAAATGATTAACAGGAAGTTAAACTTGAACTGAACAAACGTTGAAATTGAAAAGAGGGCAGTGGAGGTGTTTTGGGGAAAGTGATGGGACAGAAGGGAGAGATGATGTATGTTTTTGTTCTGTGTTGTTTTCACGAGAGATGATGTACAGTCCAGTTGTAGTACTGTGCAACATGATGAAAGTACATGAGACAGATATTGCCATTTTTAAATGAAATGTGAATTCACAGGTTATTTCAGAAGTAACCCCAGCCCCTCCAGACACCACAGAGGAAGAGCCTGAGGAAGACGAGTCTCACTACTCTGAAGGTCAACTGGTTCCAGTGAGCTCTCAGACCTGCTCCGACGACTCTGACATTTCTGAGGAAATTATTGAAGAAGGTAAGAAAATAATGATTAATGTCAGGAATGTAACTTTTCAGTGCTTTTAGAAAATGCAAAGACAAAAACAAAATATTGAAGACAGTAAAACAAACCAGTAGATGTAATAGAGTTTTTGTTGTTTTTCGTGAAGTGACTACCTCACTGAAGTTTTCTTATCAATTCTAGCTTCATGTTTTTTCATTCTCTGTTTACAAACCACTTCTATACCACTCCTGTATCTCGATTTCCACTGTAGGAAGTAAGCAAGCCCTGAACAAATTCACTTTTATGATCATAGGTAAACCCAAACATCATCTTCCAAATCCCTAATGGCATGGCTGGGAAACAAATCCTGTTTTTAAGCTTATATGCTTCCTTAAAGTGCAAATGGACAATGTTTTTGTTTTCTCTCTATGCTTCCTCACCAGAACAGACATAAATATTGAATGCTGCTGCCAATAATCTTAAGACCATGCTGGCTAGCTTCATAAATGTTAATGACGACCTTGTGAGAGAAGACTCACATCTTACTTGCCGGTTGCGTGATGCTCAATATCAACAGCCATACCAATGCCAATTGCTATTGAGGAGATGATCCATTCAAATCTCCTCATCATTCATTCTTTTCCTCCTTACAAGTCGTCCTTATTGCACAGACTGGCTTAAAGCAGAGCTTATTGCCAGCTCCACTTCTATTTCGCTGCCCTGACTGCTCTACAAAGAGCAGCTATCCCTTTTTAGTGCCTGTGATTTTTCTCTTTCTCATGTCTTTTTCCTCCTCTTTCTCTTGCTCCCCGTTTGGATCCTTCCAGATGTTGAGGAGGTCCCAGCAGCCGAGGAGGATCAGAGTGAATCGACCCAGTCCGACAGCGATGACTGCATTGTTCCTGGACAGGCGTCTGCAGGGAGGAAGGTTGGTGAATCGAGAGCACAGAGAATCCACTCCTGTTTACCTCTTCCAACGCTGGCAAGAACCTTGGAAAGAGGATGTAGTCATTGCACAAGGATGGAATAGGTGAAATGTATCAAGGTTATTGGGATTCTTGCGTTGTTATGATGTACACAGCTAGGGCCTGATAGCTGGGGATTACACAGTGGCATGGGAGAGGGAAGGAGTTGATCTTCAGCTCTGGAAAACAAAGTTGAACTTAAGTTTTGATTGTGGTGTGTTTTGTGTAGGTGTTATGTTTTTGTCTAAGTTTAGATCGATTCTACACACAAGCTGGAGATTGTTTCTGAACACCAGTCCCCATTTGTATCGACTCGGTCCATTCCCTCCCAGTTACCTCCATAAATTTCCAAATGAGTTCAATAGGGGCGTAACAATAATGACCCATCATTTGCATTGATGCATCATTTTGTAACAATACCACTGCATCAATAGGAAGACCAATTATTTAAACCATAGTGGCAAGTACTTTAAAATCGATGGAGCATGTAGAGAACTAACTATTGATTTTAAGAAAGTTTTAAGAAAGGGCAGCATATTAGCTGCTCAAGCCGCAAAACATAGCAAAAACATTTGCATGTGGACATTAGAAGAGACTGAAATGTGTGGCTACTTACCAGTATATGTCACCAGTCATCATCTAAGTTCTGTAACCATTCCTCTTCACACCTCCACACACAACTCTGATACATTTGTTTATTATTGGGACACAAGAAACCATGATAACGACTTGCACAATGTGTGTTGGCTGCAGCCGCATCGTTTAAAGTCTGTTTACCATCCATGTACCTCTGTGGTGCCAGATCTCAAAAATTCATATCAGAAGAGCATTCAGCACCAACACTCCTGCACAGGTGGTAGTCTGGTGATTTGTGTCTAATAATCTGTGAACCGACCAAATAATAGTAATATCTCATTAGTCAGCAATCAGTGCACCACTCGTCTTTAGAAATATAGTCCACATAAGCAGGTTTGGAGGTTCTGTGGTCAAATGATAATAGGTGCAGGATTGTGTTGCCAAAGTTTAGGTCTTAGTGAATTGCATGCACAGCTGATTATTTTTTGTCTCTTCTATCAGGGGCTTATAATTTATATGTGCAAGCTAAACTATAAAAACACAATTTATTGTGGGACGCAAATGTAATTATCATAAACAAATGAGACCATTGCCAAGAAAATGGCAGCCTTTACAGGCCTCCACACCGACTTTTAGATTGTGTGCCACTAGGTCAGATTTTGGAAGAAATCTGCTAAATTGCTTTACAGCACAAAGGGACAATGTTTAGCAATACAGAACAGGAAGGGTGCTATTTTTCTAGTGTACTAGCTAAAACTGTAAGAGTTTGTGGCATGGAAGGAGTGGAACATGTTTATCCTCTTCAGTGAAGCCAAAGGGAGAACAGACACACCCAGAGCCTGTCAGGGACAGGGTTAGGGCAAGTAACAACAACGCAGCATTAATGCTGAGAAAAACAGGGACTAATAACACTAGTGACATGAGATAGAGGCTACCACCTGTCTCAACCACACATTTGTGTATTGTAATTAAACCAAGATATCACAATTAACTGACAATAGCAGACTTCAATAGATTTAAGTGTAACAAGCCATGCCTTTAACTAAATCTTATAAACATGGATCCAACTTGACATCCCCAGCCCTCAGACCGTCTCCGTGTGGAAATTGTGTCTCTGAGCCTGAGACCTGAGTCGCGGGCAGTCCATGACAGCAGTGTGGTGCGTCTGTTTGTGGAGTATTCCCTCCTGGACCTGCCCACAGAGGAAACACCCCTGTCCCTGCCAAAACCCTCGCCAGGCAAGAGTATCCACTACAACTACAGCAATGGTACGGGCCCACAGTACGCAATGCTATACTTTCTGGGTGAGATCATCTGGGTGCATCAGGGTGATTTAGGCTGACCCCACACTAGGGCATAATTGGTGCCAATTCCAGTCTCTCCACGAATCGGTGGGGCAGCCCCGATATGTATATGGGCTGCTGTCTGGACTGTAATCTCACTGTTTAAAGTCTGTTCAGTGTCAGTCAAACATCCAATCACCTCAAGAAGTCGTCACTACCTCAGTGCTGATCACGTCTCGTGCCCACACACCATGAACTGCCGCTGTGCACGCTTACTTTCCCTCCTCAAACAAATTTAGCTTAGCCTACAGTACTTTAGCTTAGCTTTCCATAGCTACAGACTGGCAGAGACTCTTAAAAACTTGCTGGTGCTCGTATTGCCCTTTGCTTTGAGACAAGCCCCACACATGCAGGTCAGTATCAGAAAGAAGCCATATAAAGTATTTTGAGATCCTGTTTCATACAGCCCTGTGTGTGCGATCCATGTGTCTCTGCATGGCCTAGTTAATGCTTCATAGAATTGAATCTTTTTAAATTATGTCATTCTTGTGATTAAATGGAAAAAACACCTGCGCGATATGTTTTCTCCATAAATTTCTATTTTTATAGCTTGAAAAAATAATTCAAATATTAAAGAATAACAAAACCCCTGCCTGACCTCTATTGGTGAAAACTAGAGTTCCTGGTCTTTGGTGGCAGGTGATGTCACCACACATAGAGAACAACAGGTGGTGACATCACCTGCCACCAAAGAGCGGGTACCTTACTTTTCACCAGTAGATGTCAGGCTTCACACAGATTTTGTTATTCTTAAAATATTAATGTTTGCTTTGCTAGGTTTGAATAGAAGTAAAGATTCTTTCCAACCTTCAGTTGCATTTGTAAGCCAGGGATTTTGCATAGCACCAGTAAATATGGATTAATTGGCCTCCTGAAACCCAGAGAATAAGAAAAGAAATTGCCGTTAGAAATGACAGCCGTCAGCACTGCTGTTTCAGCGTGTTTTTCAAGTAATTGCACATCCTTCCTGTAGTGTGTCCATATCAGAAACCGTACTGTATTTGGACTGACTGTGAGATTTGACCCAGCAGCCTGTAACTTTGTTATTCCTCTCCAGTGATTCACGTGGACATGGAGAACAACCAGGCGAGGCGGAAGCTGCTGAAGGAAGTCCTTGAGGGACGCAACTCTCTGATGGAAAGGTACGGAAACCTGGAACAGGAAAAGCCCGCTCTGCTTATTATTTTCTCTTTGCTGAGACAGACACTAGGAAGACCGAGGGGCGAGGAGGGGGAGCCATGGGAGAGAAGGCTCCAGTGGGAAACTTGTCCTCAGTTTACATTTCTTTGAGCTTTGGTTTCTTTTAACAGATAGAGGAAGAACTGGGTAGTATGAGCAGTGATTGCCAAAAGAATATCCAAGAAGAATGACATCACAGTGCTGGACACACTGGTTGATTGACAAGTGATGTCTGCAAAAACACAACAGCAATGACCACATTAGCACCAAAGATGAAGACAAACAGACGAGCAATCTGTAGATTCTTATTGTAAATAAAGGTTTGAGTGACAACAAAAATAATAAATTTGACTTGAATTTTCTTCATGGTTGTGACTGGGCAGCATCAGGTTTACGGTGGTGAGCGAGCCGCCGGAGGAGGAGGAGCAGGAGAGGGAGTGTGAGGATGTGGGCGTGGCCTACCTGAGGATTCCTGACATCCTGGAGAAACAAGAGGACCTGGTTGAGACCAGTCTGAAAGGTGGGTGCACACACACACACACACACAAACACACACACACACACACACACACAGGTTTTTGTCTTGCACAACCCTGTACAATATGCACACTTTTCCATGCTCAGGCGTTTAGACTTCAAATTACAAAAACTATGGCACGCACCCACACACACATATACACACACACACATATATGCACCAGTTCCCATTTTTGTCATGCTGATAATCAATCCCTTGCTCTCTCTCTCTCTCTCTCTCTCTCTCTCTCTCTCTCTCTCTCTCTCTCTCTCTCTCTCTCTCTCTCTCTCTCTCTCTCTCTGTCTCCTGCAGTGGTGGATGTGGAGGACAGCAGCGTGACGGTGGGCAGTCTGACTGTGTCTGTAGAGGGACTGGAGGCTCTGCAGTCGATCATGGAGGACCCAGACCAAGACTACACCCCCGTTTCCCCCCTGCAGCTATAGGCCGAATACCCACACACAATCACAATCACCTGTACAGTTTGCAGGTGCATCACCAATCTCTGAGAGACCTTGTCTGAAAATTGTGCAGAATTGAGTTCAAACAGCGGCTAAATGAAGAACGAGAAGCCAAGAAAAACAGAGATACCACCTTGTGTAGTAAGACAGTAACATGCTACACACACTAACACATGGTACAGGGACAGCAGAAGCTAACATACACTAAATGTTGAGAAAGATGTCCAAAGGGGAACCATTCTGAAAATTGGGCTTTGATACTTGGGAACATGGACCCCCATTCAAAGGGACAGATTGAACAGACAGCGAACTGTTCATATCAGTACATGTAATCTTTGTGGATTCAGTGATAGTGAACAGGGTTTGAAATAACTGTCGCCCCCAGACAAACGCTGCTAAATTTGACTGCTGCGGTCAAGTTTGTCAATCAGCCTCATATGGAGGTAACCAGCCTTCATTTGTCAATTCTATTCTAATTTATAATTTTGCACCATCTTGGTATACTGTAGATATTAACTGTGATATGGAAGACATGTCAGTTCTTTTGACATAAAGTTGGGTACAAGAGAATGTTGAGTGTTTATGTATGATGTACTGTCCTGAGGTCAAAGTTGAAAATTGCCTCCAGCCAAATGCCGGTCAGTTTTGGCTTTAATGTTTATCTTCTTTATCAGTCACTTTGGCAGGTAACCAGCCATTTGAAGGTGTCATTCTTTTATTAAAACCTATTTGGTTTAATATGAGGACATGCCAGTTATTATGGCCTGTGTGCAAAAAGTTAGATACGTTCCCTTGTAGAGAATTTTGTCATGTGTTATTTTATTTATTAAGGTAATTTTGGAAAACAACCTGAAATGAATAGATCTTGTTTAATGCTGTACCATTATTCTGAGAATTTATTTTAAGACATAAAATCAAAATTGGTATTAGTCAGTTTGTTCATATACTGTATACAATCAGGTAAAATATTGATATATATTTTTACAGTTGAAAGTGTTTATTAAATAATTTTGTGCTGTATTTGTGTACTGCAGATATGAACTGTGATATGGTACACGTCAGTTCTGTTTTCAGGCACATGGGAATTGTGTACGTGCGTGTGTGTGTGTGTGTGTACAACTGCTCATGTAGAGTCTACTATACCAGAGGTTGACATTTGAATTTACCAACAGCCATTTGCTGGTCGATTTTGGGTGTGGCTGG